>VYXB01003483.1:122628-230816 GCA_013397135.1 Pachyramphus minor | reverse complement strand
CAGCAGCAGGACAAGAGGGCACAGGCTTAAGCTCTGCCAGGGGAGGTTTAGGTTGGATATTAGAGAGAAGTTCTTTCCAGAGAGAGTGATCAGGCATTGGAATGGCCTGCCCAGAGAGGTGGTGGATTCACTGTCCCTGGAGGTTTTTAAGATGAGGCCGGACGTGGCACTGAGTGATCTAGGAATCACAGTGGTAGTGGATCAAGGGTTGGACCTGATGATCTCGGAGGTCTCTTCCAACCCAGTTAATTCTATGATTCTATAGATTTCTTGCTAATGCAGAACAGAGCATCTGTTTGGGATGTAGGTTATTTCCTACAGTCTGAAGTGGAAAACACCTGAGGTGTCAGTAAGTACAGTTATCAAGAAGTAGCTCAGCTCAGTTTGTCAGTGATTAGAGCAAAAAGCATTAAAAAAAGGAGAGAAACAGTTGTCACACAGTAGAGAGAGTGGGTGACAGATACAGACACTCCTATATCCAATCAAGAAAGCTGCAGCAAGGAAATGGGAAGAATGTAAGAATAGCTTTATCAGTCATCACCTTTTTACAAACATTTAGGGCAGCCACAGCATCCAAAAGTGAACTAAGGATTTACCAGTTTAATCCTTAATTTTTGCTAGAACAAACTTTGGAATCCTATTTTGAATTGGAAAGAAAGCATAAGATTGACATATGCTGCTGAGTGAATCTCCAGATTCTCCTGATCCTAAAAGGCAGTGAAGTCTTATGTTCAGAACATTGGAGAAAAGTGGTTATTTCTGTTGGAAAGCCTCTTGCAAGTTTACTCTAGTAACAGCAAAAATAAGGTGGGAGGAGCAGTGGGAGGTCCTAAGAGCCGGAAAGGTCTTCTCCAGGTGGTGTGCTGGGCACACAAGCTGCTGAATACTTGATGTGTGTGAGGGCTTGAGAAGGCTGACAGAAACCCCAGTGAAAAATCACTAATACTTGGATATGCCCACTCATAAAGGACTGAAGTACACTCCAGGAGCACTCCAGGAGCATACGATGCTCCACCAGCCTTGGTTTGACTAAGGTCTTGTGCACACATCTGGAAGACAAATGCCTACACAGTGATTCGTGCCAGTTAAGTAGCCACTCTTTTCTACATAAGTAGCTCTTATTCTTAAAACCTGCAGCATACCTGGCTTACTTCATGCAGTAATATAAATCTTACCTTCATAGTAAGCGTTCAGTGAATGTCAACACTGTCATTACAATGGAACAAAAAACCAAAGATGTTCTTAGTCCCATCCACTTATTCTGTGATTTGTGATCCATCTGAGCAGTACAGGAAGATGTTAACTATGCTTTCCCACCGATTCTCATGTCCCTTTGGGGTAATCTCAGTCACACTCCAATTCCCTACTACATACATCACTGTCCAACCTCACTTGTAGGGAGGCTAGGTGTGATTGATCTGAAGTCAGAGAATTCAGCTGGGATACTCAAGCATATGAGCTGGATGCCATCCTGTGGCAAAAGGAGTTTGATGCTGGGTTAGTGTAATTGGCAGAACTTGAGGAAGAATATATTGACATGCAGACATAAAGCTGATCAACATTCCATTGTTTGCACAACAAAGAAATGCAAAATGAGGTCCTCGGGGATCCTGAATATATTTTGACAGTATAAAAGTTTAATAAATCAAGAGTGAATTAACTGTAGGTGAACTATTATTCAGCATTTATCCAAAAAGCTATGTGCATTTTTTTGTTTCCAGAAAAGCAAGGAGAAGGAGTATTCGTCTCACACACATAATTAACATGCTTCTTGCAAAAATGTATTCAGTTTGATACATTCAAAGCATCCTTGTAACTCTATGCCTGGTAGCAAAATCCTTCAAGGTAGCTATGAAAAAGGACGAGTTAACAATCTTGATAAAAATAGTTTAGTATTAAATTTAAAGACTAAACTACTTAGTTGGCAAGCAAGCATCATAGTTAAATCTGGGGTTTATGGAATATTTATAAAGGCTTTCAAGTCTAAAAAGTTAATTAACCCTAACTTAAAAAATTAAGAATCAAGAGTATTAGAAAAAAATGAACACACCACATGGTGCTGCTTTGATAATTGAAGTGCTTTGTCCAGCAGCAGGAATGACAGGGGCAGCTTCTCTTCTGTGTTTTCCCCAACCCATGACAAGTGGAAAGTGGGAAAGGTCACCTCTGAAGGTAAAAGAATATAGATATGAGGCCCATTCCTATGGCCCACCAGCCCAGTATCCTTACTCCAACAAGGACAAGTAGAGGATGCTTAGGAAAGGAATGAAGGACAAGTGTGAAATGATTCTTCACTGTGTATAACATACAAGCCCTCAGCAATCAGCAGTTTATAGAATTTTTGTACCAGAACTCACAGTTACACAGTTAGTGTCTAGGACTATTTTTTAACCATTTGTTTCAATTTACTCATGCTTTTGACATTCCTGATCTACTATGTCAATGGATTCCAAGTCTAAATCCTACATTGTTTGGGGGAAAAAACACCTTTTTTTGATTTGTGGTTACAACGTAATAATCGTACTTCATCATTCTCCATATCATTCTTTATTCTATTGACCTATATCATATCCACCTTTTTCCCCACTGAAGCTTATCAGTCTGTTTCATCTCGCCTCACAAGAGAGCTGTTCTTTATGCCTGAGCAGCCTCATTGGTCTCCTCCAAACCATTTCTCAATCTATCACATTCATTTGGAGGTGGAAGCAGTGGAACAATCTGCAGTTTTCAAGATATTGGTGCTCCTAAATGACCCAATGATGGCTTCTTTATTCTCCATTCCCCCCCTAACAGTTAATATTCTGTTTGCTTTTTTGACTGTGCTGACATTTTCAGCAAGGTAATCACAAGGATTATGGGATCTGTCTCTTCAGGGGTAATGGCTGGCTTAGAGTGATTGTGTATGTGATTTTCCACATGTGGTGTACAAAGTGGTTAGCACTTGGCACACTGAATTTCATATCCTGCTTTAGCACACAGGATTGTGCTCTCTTTTTAGAGCTTTTAAGTTTAAATTTTACAATCCCACATGGTAATGTGTTGCCTGCAAATCTTATCACCCCAATCTTGAATCTCTTCACCACTTACAAGTATACTGAACAGAATAATCACTGTGGTAACATCTTTTGATTGTGAAAATTGACCACTTATTTAAAGCATTTTTTCCCTAGAATGTAATCTCTTACCTGAAAGACCCTATTCTTTTTCATCCCACAGCAGAGCCTTTACAGAAAGCTTTACTATTAAAAGCTTTCTGAAAATGTCAGTATACTAACCAGATCACATTTATCTCTGTAGACATTGAGAGCTCCAGTGACCTGCAATAGATCTATGAGGAATGGCTTCCCTCTAAAATAGCCACTACACTGACCCTTCCCCACTATATCATCATTATCCATGTGCCAGCTAACCCTCACCATCCTTATTGCTTCCTTCCATCTGCTCAATTGAACATGAGACTCACTTGGTTACATTCCAAGACTATTCTTAAAGACTGGTGTCACATTTGCCACTTCCCATTCCTCTGCAATTCAGAAATTTACCGATTTAAGCAGTAGATTATATTCTAGAGCCACTAATTCAGAAGCTTTATATCTGAATTCCTTTACAATTGAGGGTAAAAATCTGGTGCTTCTGGAGGTCTCTTACTATCCATTTCATCAGTCTGTTATAAAAATCTTTGCCCCTGCCATTGGAGTCAGTTCCTCCTTCACCCCTGTGGTGAGCAGACCCTCTGCAGGAGTTTTGCTGCCCTCCTCTTTAGTGAACATTGATGCAAAAAGTTAATCTTTCTACAGTCTTTTCTACCTTGTGCCCAAACTATATTTTGAGATCTGACCGGCCCCATACCTCTGGCATGCTTGAAAATACCTTCTTAGGTCTAACATTTCAGCACTTTTCCTCCTCAAAATCTGCTGGTGGTTTTACCTTTAACTTGTCAGAGTTAACAGAGTTAACTTGTCTTTTCTGTTTTGCTGCTTGGATGCAACTTTGGATGAAGCAATCTCCATGCCCAGGCTTCTATGTAGGATCTATAAAATCAGCTTTTCAGATCTTGAATTTGCTTTGCTTTTCCCTGATGGGAACTGCCTGAAACCACCAAGAAAACATCAGAAAATTTTATTCTTCCTTTTTCACAGTCTCTGCTGGTTCCCATCCATGATTGTAGTGGTGACCTACATGTTATTAATATTACGTTATGGTACACACCAAGGAATCCCAGCTTGATTTTTAAAAAGTGATAGTATGTCAATTAAATCCAATGAGGTAATATATTTTCCTTTTATCTTTCACACCTTTATGTCACATATACATGGATTATTTTGCAGTAATGCTGTGGAAGGTATCAAGTCTTCCTTAGTACCAGAAATCCACTTTGCTGTCTTGTTAGCCACCCACCCCAACAAACTCCATTTCTCCCTCCTGCACTCCCTATTCTCTGCAGACACTCAGTCATTCACATTTTCCACTTTCCAAGCTCTCTTTCTCAGATAGCATTTCTAACATTTTTCCCTCTCTCAGAAAAAGGTGAAAAATTGAACAGAAAAAAGCTAGAGCACCTGCTGAGGAGCAGTGCAAAGACCATTTCTTGCTCTGCACCGTGTCCTGTGGCCCCTCTTTTCCCTGGCTTTTGGGCAGGAGGCAACAGCAGTAACAAAGAGCTTGGCATTTCCAGGAGTAAGAAGCCACAGCTGCTTAAATAGCTGGTTGGCCAGAGAAAAAAAAGAGTTCATCACTCTAAACCTTCATGGATAGTTAGTTCAAAAGTGGCATGGGACACATTATTGTAATTCCTCCAGAGAGAAATGCTGTGTCTCCTACTGAGACATCCAAGCTCACATACCTCAAATGCACTGGAGGGAGTCCAAGATTAGCAGTACCCCATAGCTTTGCTCAGGCTACATATTACACCTGGGATTTCCAGGCAGTACAGATTCTCTGCTATGAGGAAATTTGCACAGCAGACACCCAACCTGTGCTTAACTCCAGGCAACAATGTTAGGGCTTGACAGTACTTGGAATTCCACCAAAATAGGTATTCTGGAGTTGCTATTTGGTTTCCAAGTATAGACAATTTTTCGACCTTTTGGAGTCATTAACAATAAAAACAGCAACAAATAATATGTAAAAAATGTTTATGTTATAAAAATAGAATGTCCATAGAAAAATAATTAAGTGTAATCAGTCTCTTTCATGAGATTTAATTATAAAATACATTAATAAATTGACAGCTAGCAATGCCCTCCATACAAATCATTTGAGGCTGCTTTTATCATTAGATTTAACACAGAACGAAAATGTGCACACACAATTAATTTAATTTCATGCACATGGGAACTATATACCTGCTTAGAGACTGTTCCTCATGCACTGACGGAGGCAAACATACACAAGGCTATCTTCTGTAGTTTAAAAGCACAGTCAAGCAAGGAAAGACCTCTTTACTATGTTAAATTTGTATGTGTTTCTTTCTGGTTTATCCTGCTTCTGAAACTCTGTTTGTATGTATGGTTGCCTTTTTTAACAAGACCGGTAATAATTGCTATAAAATATGGCCAGAACAAAGGCTTTGCATAAAAACTCACATGTACTAGAGGCACTTTATTCTAATGATTTGGAGAAGCTTTGCAATTTTCTTACTAATTAACCTATCAATAGCAATGTCACTTAAACATTCCTTAGGAATATTATCTTCTCATTATTGCCAGAAAACATGCAGCCCAATTTTATAGCTCAGTTGTTCTTACACATGGATGGTGTCTGAATTAACTTGAACTGAAACAGATTTTTTTTAAGAAATATTTCTCATACACACAAACTACTTTCATAATTACATTTAAATCATTAATATTCAAATTTCAAAGCATTAAGGGGGTGAAGCATTCTGTGTTTACTGTGTGCTTGCACATTGTAAGAATATAATAGAGGAGAATTCTCTTTACCAAAGGGCATTGGGTCAGGAGGAGAACCAGTGGGTTTGGGTAGGCCAAAACAGCATGGAAATTCAGCAAGGGTCACATTCTTTAGGAAGAAAAAAACACAGTGCAAAATCAACATGTGTAAAATTTCCAGATTCATAGCTGCAAAGAGCATGTTTCTTCAGAATAAATACAGCTCAGGCAGCAGCCATGCAAGCTTCCCAGCCTGTCCTGCCAACGTCCTTCAACCTTAAGCTGGCAAGAACATCTGGAGGATGTGGAGGCTGATCACTCCTGTGTTGTAGTCTTTGCTTAAGACTGCCAGGAAGGTTACAAATCAGAAGTGCCCACGAATGCAGGGCCTGCCTGTTGGGAGCGGGAAGGGGTCCATCCATCTGTTTTGCATGATCGGCCACCAAACAGCTGCCAGCCTTGCCAAGGGCTCATCTCATCTCCACACACAGATCCCATGCTATGACACCTTCAAATTAAATTTTATTCCAATGAGCTGAAGGCAGTCTGTGGCTTTGTGAGATTAAAATACTGCAACTCAAGGGCTGTGCTCTCAAATGCTTTCACTGCTGTTTGAGGGTTTAAGTCTTGGTCATTAGAATGTATGTGTCCTCTCAGGCTGTTATGCAAAAACTGTACACAAATGGCATGGTATTATCATAGGGATGGCTAACTCTCCAGATTTGGGGAATTATTTTTTCTGTTAATTTCTTCACAAAAATGAAATCAAAAAGTCTAATCTGACCAAAGACCTAAATGCCATGCAAAGCGGTAATGTTGCTATGTTGAAGTTTATCTTTTAAAATATTCTGATGTTTCATCTGAAAAGCTTTGTATGTCCACAGAAGAAGGCAGCTCACTGAAATGTGTATTAAAAATAATGGTCTGTTATTCAAATGTGTTACTTTCCACAAAAGGAGATAATGCCACAGGGTCATACCCAGTAAAAGATTTAAAGTTTCAAAGCTTGATGCTGCAACACCTGTTAGGTGGCTGGTATCCCGCTAGATGAAGAGGGAAGATTAAATGTGTCAGAATTATATCCGAACAGCCTTCAAAGAAAGTATAAAAGGTGACAAGAGAGCATAACATAAATATATTTAAAGAAACATGAACTGGAAAAAAGGGGTCCATTGGTCTCTGAGAACATGCAGGTGACTAAAATGCTGATTCCTTTCTTTTTATCAGTTTCCATTGAGATGTTCGGAAGAAACATAAACAAAGAGAAGGTGGTATAAATTGGAATAAGGAGAAAACTTTAAAGTTTAAAGCACACTTAGATTCAAGTTTTTAGAACATGCTGATGTTTGTGTATAGTCAGTGACTAAGGGAAAGCAATTTATAGACTGTTAGTAATTATATCCAAGAATTCATGGGGGTTCAAGAAAGTTAGAAGCAGACTAGAGAAAGTGAAACATTCCCTATTTTTAAAGTCAAGTAATAAAGTTCCTTTTACTTTCATTCTCAGAAATAATTTGTGACAAATTTTCAAAAAAGTTGAGAAAGTCCATCAACATGTGAATCGTGGAAAGCTAATCTTGTCACACCTGTCTAATTTCCCTTTCTTATGTCTGATTTTCATTCTTATTTCTTTGTGAAGAAAGGGGGAAGAGAATGTACAGTCTTCTTTTCACTTTTCAGCACCACCTTCTATGAAATTCACAGAAAAAGGTTGAAGAAAAAGGTTCTAGGTGGAATCCCTGTAAAGTGATTACTGAAAATAATCCCTCTCACAGGCTGCTTTGAATGGTTTGCTTCTGAATAGTAATTACAAGTGTGAAATTACAAGTGTGGTTCTGAGGGTTTAGGGTGAAACCACCTTGGTTCAATATATCATTAATAATTGGAGACCCATTGATAAATCATAAAATAAAATTTGCTGATGGCAAGATGTCACTATTCATAGCATGTTTAAAAGGACTTTGTGGAACTGACTTAGATTTCAAAATGAAAATTTCGTACTAAAGCAGTCAATCTGATAAAATTCACTGAGACACTCTGTGCTTAGTTTAGGGCAGAGAAATCAATGTAAATTAGAGGATAATTGCCTAGACCATACTGCTGGGGTTAATCTCAGAGTCCAAACTGACCGTGAGTTGCAAGTCTGATGTTACAAAAAGGCAAAGGATGCATTTTGAGAACGTTATTGGTAAGTGTTTCTTCCGCGTGGGAAGAATGTTATCATTTTGATCTGTTCTGCTTACCCCCCACCTCTGTAATATCTCCAGTTTGGAGTCTGTGGACAGACTTGGAAGGATCCAGAAGAGAACTACAGGGAAATCCCATGTGTGGTATAAACTGCAGGAATCAGTTTTTGATCCTAAAAAGAGCAATGAGGATCCCATATAACAGACACTGGTTTTTTTGGACCTGATTTTATTCTTGCCATTACCTGTGGCCTCATCTTAGTGCATCTTCAGTATGTGGGTTTATCTAAACTCCTCCTTAAACTATCACTGGATTTAAAAAAGATAAAAATAGCCCAACAAATCTAAAAATTAATTCCACAATAGAAAAGATGAAAGAACAAGAATGCCTGGACAAAATAAAAGCACACAGCATAGTTTCCTCCCATATCAGCCATAAGAGAATCTACATCAGGAAGGGAAAGCAAGGGGAGGTTATAAATGTTTCATTGAAGAAAAAGAAAAAACCAAAACCAAAACTCAAACAAGAATAGGAATTCGTACCTTACTGACACATGGGGAACCACTCCTCAGGCAAGGTTTTCTCTTTTTTATGAATTTCCCAGATATGAGTGTAAAGTCTAATTGAAGTTTTTCTTGGGATAAGAGTGTTGGCAACTTTTCTTTTCCTTGTTGTTTTCCTTATCTAATCAGAGCTGGGCTTGTGCTGCAAAGGCAGTACAATTCAGCTGTACATCAGTCAGCCACCAGACACAAAATCATGGAACACTATTAGCCCACTACTCTTACAGCTATTTGTTATACCTCTGGTCTCACGCTTTCTGATGTAAATTTCAGAGCACCTAATATTTCCAAACTTGTTTCTCTGCCCTCCTTTGGTCACATAACCAAGATGCTGTGAACTTTTTAAACTTTCCCAAGTTATTTGCACATAATATTTTATAATAAAAGGAAATACCCAAACAGCTACAATATTTTATAATAAAAGGAAATATCAAATTAGGTACATGCTGTCTACAGAGAAAAAAAAAGTTCTAATTCAAAAAAAATATAGAAAAGGTTACATTAATACAAGATAGTTGCTGCATAGTGACCAATGAAAACAAAGGAAAGGCAAACAGCAAGGAAAAACGTGACATTAACTTAACCTTTTTACATATTAAACTGTATTAAAATCTTCCTGTATTTCTGCTCTGGAGTGCAGAGGATTTTATTTGAAGGATTGTGCGTTCTCTAGACAGCTTCCAGTACTCATTTTAAAAGCTATTTATCAAGGAGTGTTAAAAACACCTCTTTCATTTGCTTTAATCTGGCACTTATCTCAAAACGTGCTAACGAGAATACTTTAAATACCTTCTGCAAAATATGGTCTATTCAGGCACTGTGACACAAAAAAGAACTGTCTTTAAGCCTGTGAGTTTACAGGATTTCTACTGAGTTGAATTGTTTCATGACATTTAGAAACAGGTTTTCCCAGACTGGTTGTATTTTGTCTGTCTTTGGCCTGGCTAGTATCCTTGTGGGGATGCCACGAATCCATCTTCTGTCTGTGTTAAGGAAGTGGTAACAACAGATTTTCTATTTTTGCTCTGAGTTTGTGCACTGACTACATTCTACCAAATGCTCTAAAAGTCAGGGTGATGCAGACACCTGCATGGCCAGACCTGGGGGAGATCTCACTATGATCCAGGGAGCACCTTTGCTGCATGTCACTGTGGCCTGGGGGTTGTCAGGAATATTCCAAGTTGTGCACATGGTACAACCAAATGCATTTTTTCCTAACAGAGAAAATCCACTAAAGAAACAATTTGCACTGCAAAAATAAGGCATTTCTGCACAAAAATATCCTGATTTTTTCCCTTTCCTGTTCATTCTGCAGTGTTTACAAAGTAATAGCAAGGCTAAGATGTTTTATTTGGATCAATGGCTTTTTGGTTAAGCAAGGTACCAGCACAGATTGCGTGCAGGATCCTGGGAGAGTTCCTAAATCAAATTTCAGCTTCTATTGACAAAGTATGAATTCCTATTGAGAAACACTGCTTTTAGTAGCATTCTTTCTGTCTCTGAACAAAAGTAGGGACTAGATAACTACTTGACATCTCTTTCAGTTATCTTTGATGCCAAGAATCTTGTTGACATTTCATATTGTGCACATTTATTTGGTAAATACTGTATTTCAAACTCAGGAAGGAAAGCCTCTGAAGGATTACACTTTTAGCTGACAGAAATACAATAGTAGCAAAGAAAACCTACAAACCAGAAAACATTTCAGTATCCAAGGCCAGCTAAGAGCTGGTTTAGTTAAGACAGTCTTGTAAGAGGAAAAGGAAGTGCCCATCATCTTGATGTCTATATAATCTCCTTAAAACTGTCTCTAGGACATGTAGGAACTGTTGTTTTAGTGTAGTGGAAACACACTGTGAGGACACCATAGGTGCACACAGAGGCAGGTATGATCCTGCTGAACAGATGTGTTCCTCTGCCACTGATAAAGGAGTTTGCTAAACCCATTCAACTGAGACCCTCATGCACCCCCTCTTGGCTGCCCATCACTTGGACCCACACTGCTACCAGCACCAGGACTGGTGCTTCACCTCCTGGGCTTCACTGGGGTCATCCCTCCAGTGGGGCTGGGAGGCTTCTGCAAAACATGAGCTACCAAAGGCTGTGATGCTGCTAACACGAGGCTCTCATGTCACCTCACCATGTTCCTTGCTTAACTTTCTCAAAGTGAGTGGGCAGCTCTGGTATCACAACACTGAACAAGGAGTACAGCTGCTGCTCCCTACATGTGCTGACTGCTGCGCTCACCAGGCACAGCAGAAAGCAACTGCTCCCCTGCACAGGGAGAAGGTTTCTAGTGTCAAAAGCCAGCCAAAACCAAAATATGCAGGTTGGAGGAAAAGCTGGGAGGGAAATTGTGGTGCACGGGAGGCATAGACATCAGTGCCACATTATACTGCTGTAGAAATAGAGGCAGAAAAATAATAATGAAGGTAACTCTGACTGGAAAGCTGGCCAGGAAATGAGTGGCAGAAATCCGTAGTCAGAGCCCTGGAGTTGGCTGCTCTAACTAGACAGCTCAGCCACAGGCTGTGCTTACTCCCAGCAAAATACATCTGTGGTTTAAATAGTTCAAAGCATGCTCTTTGAACTCCAGCAAACCTGCATGTCCTGTGCCATAACACTAACCTTCCTTTGTTTACTAGTGTGCTTCATATCAACTCTTAATGTGATGTGAAACTTTACTACCAAGATTTGAATATTCAAATGATGGAAGTTTGTATTTGTGCTTTGAACATCTCAAAGCAAGGTGTCGGCAAGTTAAGTGCAACAAAAGTTCTTCTCAGGTTCACACAACACTGCAGGTTCAGGTGTAGCAAAGATAATGTTCCAGCGATTCCAACATATCGAGCAATTCAACAAAAACCTCTTACATGTAAAAGATATGAGGCAAGTTACAAAGGCATTACACTGATTTCAGTGGAAGACAAGCACCATTTGATTTACCATATTCAGAATCTGCTTTGGAGGTTATTTGATCTGCCAGTAATATCCCTCAGACAGACAGGAACAAATTTACCTTGATGTGTCTGTCTGTCATTCAAGTAACCTGTGATCCATTGAATATGTCTCTTTCTGAAATGCTCATTTTACTGCAATTCTGTCTGACTCAATATTCTTCTTACCTGACAGGTAGGAGATCAAATAATTGAAATCAATGGAGAAAGCACAAGGGACATGACACATGCCAGAGCAATAGAGCTAATCAAGTCTGGCGGCAGGAGAGTGCGACTGTTGTTGAAACGTGGAACAGGCCAGGTCCCAGAATATGGTGGGTTTTTATCTTTACATTTTTCTATGTGCATGAACCTATATAAATTAATTATATTGCTTTTGAGTTAAGTAGCAATTGAAGATATTTATATAGTGTAATTTCCTGGGGCATATTGAGTATGGGCTTAAGTGGTTACCTGATTAGAGGTGGACTTATTCACATGTTTAAGTGTTTCCTTAGCCAAGACCGTACATGTGTGTACATCACTGTCACCTGCTGCCCTCCCGACACAGGCAATGCCTTGTAAGATGTGCACTGGAGGAAGCACTTTGAACCTTTTAGGGGACATCTCTGAGTGTGCTGGGAGTTGCTGATTTGTATAAACTCTCCTTTACTTCCTTTATTGGTACTTCTCTGTGCATTTTGAACCGCAGCAGATAACCTTGTTGCCATGAAATTGAGGGGCTCAAGTTTAAACTCAGAATATTAGCAAGATTGTACTGCTTTCTTTGACAACTTTACCAATTATATTATCTCTGACCATATAAATGGATGATCAAGTAAAAGCCAATTCTGAATTAAATAGGGGACTTTGCTCATTGTGGTGAGAAAACAGGATCCGTTCATCTTATATTTTGCTTCAGAGGAACTTCAGGGACTTTTATTTGAGTACTTAAAAAAGTGTAAGTCATTTAGACAATGTAGAAACATTATTTCATAACTGCAATGACAAGAAGTAAAAATAATTTATCCAAAGGTAATTTCAAAGACAAAAAGCTCTTTTTTAAAACTGAAATCAGAATTTACTCTGTGGTATGGTGTGACAATGTCATATATTTACATAAGTTCTATGGTGTGCACCTCTGGGCCTTAAATCTCTCAGGAAAGGGGGTTTTTTTTAATGAAAAGTCCTTGACTTCTTTATGCAAGGAGGTCCAAAACTCTATTTAACTTTTCTAATATTACTTTTGAAGTTCCAGCATCCTTTCCCATTAGAATTAGAAATTACAGTAACATTTGAAAATACAAAGTAATACTTAGGCTTAACTGTAGGTTCAGATCAGTCTTTATTGCCAACATAAATTCATTATTTCTCTTCATTAAGTCAGCTCCACTGAAAGTCAGTGCTTTCCTGGCTGGTAGCATACATGGTAATTGCACCATTTTCTTCTTTAAACTAGACCTAATTCTGTGGCTAAGCCAGTACTTAGGACAGTGTAGGTATTTTTTCCAGCTCTCAAGAGCTTCTGAATAAGGCCAGAAAGGATGGGCCATAGCCCACTCATCTGGTGATAAAGTTAGTGAATTATACTGTTGGTGAGCAGAAACAAAGCCAAAGTGGCTTTCTGGGTTCTGATAAAATGGTACTGAAACATTTAATATCCGGTATAAAATCCTTTCAGAAACACCTCCAAGAGAAATTCAGATCACCTCCAAAACTGTTTTGTGGGGAGAGGTGGATCATTTTTAATGAAAGAACAAACAAGCATCCAGGACTGATAAAGTGATTAGTGATCCTTCTCAAACAGCAGAACCGTTTACCAACAGTTCTCCTGTTCCTCAGAAAACAATTTAGTAGGTCCATGAGGCTGCTATGAACAAAGAATCAATTGCAGTTCAGACCCATTCCAAATCTTTCTTAAGATCCCAGTTCTGAATGGCACTTAAATCCAAAATTAATTTACACTGTTTATATAATCTTATAAATCTGTATGTTATTCCAGAATCATTAGAAAATTTATATAGATGTAAAAAAATTTTAATGTAAATAGCATTGCTTTGGGAAAACAAGTCTTCCAAAAGGTATAAATGTGCACAAGCCTTCCCTTCCACAGAAGATCACAAGTAGAAAATGCATATAGAAATTCAGACACCGTTTTTCGTCCTAGCAGAGAGAGACAAGGTGACTTCACAGGATTGCTTAAAGCCAAGGGCACCATTTGGAAAGGCATTTGGAACTCTTAGCATTAGTTGAGTAAAAATGCAGAATACTGAAAAATAAAAGTTGTTCCAAAGAAGTGCTGTTTAATCAGACCATTTTCCTAGCTTACAGCTCCGAATGGGAGAACTAACTAGCTGTGCTTGAAAGTTCTGTTGTCCTACTGCACTGGAAAAGTGTTCAGGAGTTACTTCAGATATCAAGTCCTCCCTTGGTCATTTCCCAAAGCTATGAGAAAGACTGTAAGAACAAGGCGCACCTAAAATCCAACAGCAGCCTGCTTTAATTTTAAGTTAAAAACAGAAATTAACAAACAGAAATTATTAAAACTGGAGAGGCCATGTCTCAAGAAGGTTGTATCTCAAGAGTAAGTCATTATGCTGCAAAGAACATCTGTCAGAGAGCTCCAGAAAGAACATCCTTTCCAGATAATGGAAAACCAAATGCAGAGAAGATTGTGACATAAAATGTCAAGTAAGCTTGAGGATAAAATGGTCCTGAGAACAGCACATAGACTAGTCAGTATTTAGTATCTCTCTCTTCTTCCCATCAGAATTTCACAGTTGAGATGTAATATGACTAATTGGAGATCTTTTTACTAAAAAAATCAAGACAAGAACATGTCAGAAATATTTCTTATTCTTATTAGGGTCCAGCTCTGGAGACCATCAGTGGGAAATAATACTTAGTTGAGCATAAAAATGCAAAGCTGGAGGACTGAGCTAGTAACAGGACTGCAATGGTGGCACGTAGCAAAAGCCTAAGGAGAAATGTAACAACAGTGCAAGTGTACCAGGGTCCTCTCCTGGATATCCTCTCTCAGTCTCTGACAAGCAAAATGGTCAAGGACTTCCCAAGTCAGTTGTAGTAATGCTGATTAAAGACCTTTCCAACAGCAGCAGCATTTAGATGCACAGCATTAAAAAGAGGAAAGCTGGTAGAGCTACCTAAACCAACCAGCCCAAAACATCACATTATCATCTTTCAGTCTCCAACGTCTTGATTTTCCCTGTACAATACAATCAATGTGTTTAAATTTCAGTGCAATGTTTCTGTTAGTACAAAATATGATTGTATACATTTAAGTGCAAGAAATATCAGTGTTTGAATGATGATGTGATAGACATCAGTAAATGCATTGTTAAGGGAAAATCATCAATGGTAAGAAAGTGATCTGTGAAAGAAAAGAATGTGTATTGAAAAGAAAGTACACAGGGAAGAAACAAAGAACAAGCTCCTGGGAAGGTGTAAATCTCCTGAATAAGTTATGTCAGTTTATTATGCCTGGAAATCTGTCCCTAAAAGTACATCTTGGGAAATTCTGGCTGAGCTGAAGAACTATTCAAATCTAGGGTAAGAAATAGTGTGGTGCAAATGCATAATTTACCTCCACTCCAACTGCTGATTTTGCTTGGAAACAAATGCCAAAGATCCCGGAGCACTTCAGAGGCAGAAATCCCCTTGTAGCATGCATGGTACCATCAGAATGTAAGGGAACAAGCAGAGATATGATTAATGCTCCAAAACAATAGCTGACTTCACAGCAGGGTGTAACAAAAGAAGCTTAGAAAACTGTTTTATCACCCAGCATCTCAGAACATGTTTGCTGAGGGTAGGGATAGCCAGAGGAACTGTGCTTCCCCTGAAGGTGAATTATTGCAGCTCATCCAAACCCAAAGAACATCAGCATCATGTTTCATAGAAAATAGTCTGCCAACTGTGTTCTCCAGAGAACCAAGTCATAGTAAGAAATCATATTACTGTGCAAGAAAGACTAGGAGTACGGCTGGGAATCCTGATCCTGAAACATATGTAGTGCCTGAGAAGTCTGGCTGGAGAGAGTGTGAGGTTTCATACATGTCACAGGACACAAAAGTCACAGTCATCCCTGTAACACTGAGCACTTCTCAGACAGGCATTAAAAAAGATTTTAATAAAATGACAGACCAAGACTTTCCTTGCAACGGCTGCCGAATTCCCTGTGTATGCACCTACCCAAGAGGTTACTGACTTTCAGCAGGAGCTACTGGGTGTGCAGTACTTCCAAAAATCTGTCCACACTGTGGGAGCCTAGTTACAGATGCTCTTTTATTTCAGGCTTTAGCCATAGCTGTGTCAACACCATGAGAAGAACATGTACTTCATATAGACAAACACTGGGATAAAGTGCCATCCTAAAAGTAAAATGTGAGAAAACTGTTCATAAAATCCCAAAATAGTAAAATTAAAAAGGAAGTAAAACTGACAAATCAGTCTGTCTATCCAGCAATGAGTTCTGCAAGAGGCAAGTTACCTCTAATAAGCCCCAGAAAACTATAGTTTTGTCTCAGAACAATTACTGTTTTCTCTAGATATCTTTGGAGGAAGGTGTCTAGGAAAGCCTGGAATGTTTCATTCTTGGTCCCAGCAGTCCTGGCAGCTTGCTTCTTCTGGCTTACTGCTCCTGGCCTTTCCTGACTGGAGTTTTCATTACTCACTGTACATTAAAATACATAAGTCCCTAGAAGTATCTCAAAGCAACGAGTCTATAACCAAATGACTGCAAACAGGGTGTAAAGGTGAGGCTGAGGCACAGTTAGCACTTGTAGGTGGACTCCATCCCTCCTCCTTGCCCCGGATGTTTTCTGTCTGGCATTGCAGAGGGAGCAAAAACACTGAATTTCACTTGTGAGGAATATCTTCCTACTTTTGGGACTACAAAATCATCTTTTCAGGTTTGATATCAGGTTTGTATTCAAGTTCCACTCCGTTTTAAGTTGCTTAAGAGCTCCTGCAGAAAGCATGATTTACGAGACTCCACACCATTCACACTGAGATTTTTGAAAACTTTTCCATTGCCCTGTGTTGAAGTTTGGATCTGGCCCTGAGTGTGGTAGCTCATGATGTGACCCTGAAATGCAGAGAGCCACGAGAACTGGAATCACTGAGGTTTGGTGAACAAGGAATCTGTGTTGTGGTGATGGTTGGTGCTTTATGGATTTACACAAGTGTGGTCCCTTTTCCTCTCTCCCCCTGCTTTGTTTGGCTTAATTAAAAGGCATGTCCTGGGATTGCATTGTGTATTTTTGGAGTCTCTGTTGCTTCACACAATGCTTAATTATGTACACAACTCACGGGTTCATTACACCCAGGTGATTTTACGGAACTAGAGTTTAGATTCAGTTTTGTCTATTTAAGGGAGGAAGAGTTTTGTATGTGACAAGTAAAGTTTCAGTATACACAAATTGCCAGTTAACAGATAAAAGCTACAAGTTACTTAGCAGTAAGTAATTTCTGAAGGGCCTTTAAGAAACTCTTATCTCCTGTTTCAGCACTACCCCACCAAAAAAACCAAAAAATGTCAGAGTTGATACCAATACAAGGATTTTTCATACAAATAAATTGGCACAGTTCTTAAATACATTAAACCCTTTGCTTTTGATTTGTTATGACTCCTTCAGGAAGCACCTCAAGATGTACTCTATATCCATAGTCCAGGTGAATCTATGTCCTGAATATATATGTACAGTAGTTTCAGTAATCCACTAATATTTAGACTTACAGCATGCTTATTTGTCTTAGCTTTACAGAAATACTTCTTTCCTGTTACATATAAGCTTTTTACTCAGTCGCTCTAAACTTACTAAGAATTCTCTGCTCTAACAATAGTAAAATGTCTGTATGTCACTGGTTCTGTTAATTCTAATGATTGGTCCTAGGCTGTTCCTCCCCTTCCTTTAGGAATGGTACCTTCCAGTCTCTCCATGTGCATGAAAAGTGACAAGCATGGGTCCCCATATTTCTACTTATTGGGCCACCCTAAAGACACGGTTTGTAAACTCTGCATGTATATTATCTTTCTAATATGCTTTTGTTTCTCACAACTGTTAATTGAGTATTTTCCAACTTTTTCTGACATGCTAGCTCACTTAATAGTTTCTACGGTATTCAACTTTTCTTTCATAACTGATTATCTTAGACATCAAAGCAGCTATGCATTCTGCAAATGTCTTTTAATATCCTAAATAATGAGTTCTTCATGTTACAGTGCTGCTAGTGCAAGGAACACAGCCATAGGTCTGCTATATATACACTTTTTCACATGACAAAAATTTAATCCTCAGAATATGACTTTTAAGGTAGAAAATCTTAACCTTTTGAGAATCAAAGCCATATTTTTCCCCATCTTTATGGCACTTGGCTTGAAAAAATATTAGTAATATGAAGGTGGAAGTTAGATGCTGATCTCAAACAGTATTTATATGCAGCCTCTTGAAGAAATAGCTAATGTAAAAATGAAGACTTTTTGGAACATGCTGTAAGGCAATACTCATTTATTAAACCCCATGGTTATGCTGAATTTACACAAAGCACTTTGCTCTTGATTTCAAGCTATTTTCTTCATAGAATCAGATCCAACTGCACAGATCGTTCAGCTCCATTTAATTTGTAATGCAGAGTCATGGCTCAGATATGATACCTGGAAAGCAAAGGAAAAGGAAAACCTATTTTTTCTATTTTCTTATTTATTGCTATCATCACACAAAACACAGAAGTGTTCAGATGCACTCAGCTCTGTGTGCTGCTGACTTTGCACAGTGTAGTATATTTGCTACAATTATAAGGACAGTCTTACATGTTGAACAAGGCAGATTGGAAATAGAAAAGAAGTTTTACCCAAAGGTGTTCTTCCAGCCTTTGAGCTTCAAGCAGCTCCTTCAGTGTGATGCCCACAGAATTCCTGCCCCCAGAACCCAGGCACTAAGTTGTGCTTTAAGTTTTCAGTCTTGTGTGTGCACATCCAGGTAATGTAGTCAATTGCTTGCCTGTGTTTCCAGTTGGAGCTTAATCTGTGTCTATGAAAAAGAATTTTTTTGAACACAGGCACATCTCTATACTTTGCTGCTGCAGAGCTTGGCACATCTAAGGCCATTTGTAAATGTACCCATGTAATTCAAGTGCCTATGTCACCATCAAAGACCTCCTAGCCACAAAGGGTAGAAGTGTGAATTGCACTATTCCTTGTATTCTCACCTTACCTCTGGTTTGTTCTTCACTAAACTTAGCTCAGAGAGAACGTGAGGTTGGATACCCAGGCTGATGTTAGGGCCATTTTGCAAGTCCCAGTTGTCAGCTCAATGAACTGCAGTTCCAGCATAGGTTCTATGTATTTATAACCACAACTTTCCAGGCATCATCTTTATTTTTCCTCCTGTAGCATAACGTACACAGGAAATAAGTATTTTTCCTAAAATCAGTAGAAATGTAAATCCTCTATAAATGCAGCTAAAGTTAGTTTTGCACAGTCACACAGCTGTGAATGGGTCTCATTATTTATTTGGCAGAAAGTGTTACAACAGAATTTTTTTCTCAGTAAAATGCACCCAGAAAGTCAAAAGCACTTTAGTGCTGGTCAACATCAAAACTGAAATACTTGATTGATAAGAAAACAATGTCATGTCAAATGAAAATATGTTTGTTATGAAATGTTTCCATTTCCTGTGTTTTTAATGAAAGAGCTCAGAGGGGAAGGATTATCCTAAAGACCCTGTTTTGATGGGGCTTATCCCAACCAAAAATGTGGCTGATTCATTAGATCACTGAGCAAGGACTCAGATTTCCTGATGCAGAACAGATATATTGACCACTCCAGTATCCCTTAGGAGAGGCCCTACCATAACATCGTAGTGCAGTCCATTATGAGTCTACATTTCACCCAAAGGAATTGTTCCATTTTGTATAAATTATCACTTCTGGAAGATGATCAGCAGGCTTACTTGAACTTAGATATAGCACAGCAAAGATGCAGGTAGTTTGGAAGGTACATGCAGATCAAGTGATACCTGTGCTTCCTTGCATCATGGGTTTGGTAGCCCTTACTAGTGACCACTGCATTTATATTGGAAAAAAAGTAGATTAAAAATTGGGATCTTATACTGTGATTTTATTGTTTGAATGTGGTTGTATCCTTCAGAAATCTCCAGTCTGCAGTCTGATGCATTTTTCTGTTTCTTTACCTCCATTAGAATGTCTGAAGCTTTTATGTTTGTCTAATAAATGGCTAAAGCATCTTGGCCTGTACTTTGAAGCCAGATACTCCTGCCTTTTCAGAGTACTGATCAGATAATCCCATTCATCCTATTTTTAATGCTCATTTTATAAATCTCTAGAGCTGAGATTGGGTGTTATTTGAAACTTGAACTACCCCATATATCATTCACCTGATGTCAGTGTAAAAATCAATAGTCATTTTGGAAAAGTGCCCTTTCTGTCTGTGACCACCTTGGTGGAACTGCAAACATTCATTCATATTCCTGCTGCATTTCCAATACCACCTTCTTGTTTCTAGCAATACCAACTTAATTTCAGGAACCTATGGTGTGTAAAAAAAAAAAAAAAACAAACACCCTAACTAAATGAACCAATATACTGGTTAATAAAATTGGTCTAAAACCATTAGGCAATTTGAATATGGGCTCCCAAAGGTTCTACAATGTTTCATTGCTATGGGTAAAAACTATTCAAGGGCAAAATTGAATATTAAAACCTGCTTGACAAACATGTCTTTAGTATTTAATAAATATGTGACAGCTGGCAGAAAAATAGAACATGCTTCTGTTAAATAACAGTGGATGTGGATGTATATATGGGTGCCTATAGCTATTTCTGTCTTAGAGTAAATTTCTATTTTAAAAGATATGTAGAATTTTTACATAGGTATCTCTTGATATAGAAATAGAAAGCACAGTTTTGAAAGAAAGAGGGACACTTGGGAAGACATTTTCAGTTTTGAGGTAATGTTTTTGAGGTTCCAGAAAGTCAATTCCTTTTCCTTACTTTTTAAATGCAAAACTACTGTGTCCTTTCCATAGTCCTAAACATTCTTTAGCAATTATCCTCCCAGTGGCTTTGGCCAGTCTATCTGAACACTTTAACCCAGCCGTCCCCCATCTGTATAACAGGGATAGTAATATTTACTTACCTATCTCATGGGAGTGTTATGGGGATTAATTATTTAATGCTTGAGCAGCACTTTAAAGATTAAAATTCCTAGTCGACTACTCAGTATTATTATTAAAGCAGAACCTCACTAATCCTCATTCATTATAATCCACACCAAAATTGGCAGTGTCCCCCCACATCTGAGCAAAGATTTAATAATAAAGCTGTTGAGCAAGTTCTCTTATTACTAAGGCTTAATTATTATAATATAAAATTCTGGAGTAGATTTACTAATATGGTGTAAAGTGTAGATAATTACAGCTAACCTCCAGTGAATAAAACAGATGAACAAACATTATCCCTGGTTTTGTTCACATAAAGGGGCAAACAGACTTACCAGCCAATGAAGGGGAAAGTCCCACCCACAAATCTTTTTCTAACATTTCTTTTCATGGCTTCCCGTATTTCCATCCAGCTGACAATACTAGAAGATAATACAGGACCTGAAAGAACACAGCCATCCCTCTGTCTCCACAGCATCACTTTTTTCCTTTCTTCATGTAATCCAGATAAATAGGGAAAACAGGAATTCAGTAACACTTTCTGTGTCTTCGCAGCTTGCCATAGGATTAAGTCCAGTCTTCTGTTGCAGCATAATATCCCAGAAAATCCCTCTCCTGCTGCTCATTTCACAGTCTCTCACATTTGCCTCAAGCCCCCAATTAATAGTAAGACTTCATCACTGCAACTTCTTTTTAAACATAGTTAGCTTCCCTACATCTGTGGTGGTATCCTCACCACAGAAAGCTATGAATCAAAGGGTACAGTATGAAGGCACAAGCCATTATTCCTATATCAGCTGATACAGAAATATTCCTGCATCATCCAATCAAGATGTATCAGAAAAGCCTCGCCAGCAGCCTGATGCTGTGATGCCCAAGACTAGATTAAACTAACAGGGCCTCTCATGACTTCTTGTCATTGGCATCAGAAATATGATGAGTCTAAATGATCACAGAGAGAGTAACACAAAAAAGCTGTTATTCCAACCATTGGTGAGGTGAAGGCAAGCTTTGTCTATAGAGGGATTAGGAGTTAGTCCTGCCTCTGCCCTTCTCGCTCCACCATCCCAGAGTACAACTGCTGGATGATGCTTTGTGACCCAGCTGCAGGGAATGGTTAGCAGAGGTCATGGCCTCCGTCAGATTTCTCATTGCTTGTTACTCCTAGCTTGGGAAAAAACCCTTAGAAAATGAAATGCATTTTTTTTTACTTTGACAATATGAGCTAACTGTGACTCTCCAAGCAACCGATGCTTAACAAACATGACCACAGAGCATGTTGTATTTTGTTGAGCAACAGCAACACATACACAACCCAGAATTTTGAACATCTGGGTTTTCTAACACCACATAGTTTGTGTTTACTCATTAGGAGCTGAATATTGCAATGTGACATTCATTTATTTGTGCACTTCCATCTCATTATTCAGTTTTCAAGATGAATTTTTCTCAGCATCCCAGAGATATCAGATACCACAACACCCCCGACAGGAAGTGTGGTCCCAGGGTCGGCTCTGCACCTTCACTGCCTAGAGGCCCCCAGTCTGAAAGAGTTTGCTAAAGAAAGATTAAACTACTTCTACAGCTTCTAACCTAAGCAGAACAGGACTACTGATTCATGAGCTTTGTGACTGAGTTCAAACCAGGTTGTGTGTTTTGCTTAAGATCCTGCTGAGCTTGTAAGTGAGAACCTCAGTGCCTACCAGAAACTTTCTAGGGACATTTCATATACAGTCAAAATGCTCCGACTTCTGCACTTATTAAGTAAATTTTATATATTATCTACATACTTTCAGCAGTGGCAGCTATTTATTGACCTGACAGAATGTGATGCCTACTGTTAATGCCCATTTTAGCTGTGATAATTAATAATTTTAATATTTAAGTTTAATTATATGTGTAATAACCAACTCTTAAATTATTCAGTCTCTGCAGAATGTTTTTCATTAATACCACACATCCTATTAACATATTTATGAACACCTTTTATGACTTAATGGGGCTTAATTCTATTAATAAAAACTAATTTTAAAGTCATTATCTTTTTTAATTATACACTAACTTCCCATGTAGATTTTCCATCTCCAGCATGGCTCTGGAAGAGAATTGCTGAGGTTTCTGCAGTTCTACTCTGCTGGCTGACCACACACACAAAAAAATAAAACCTTCTTTACTGAAGGGATGAGTTTCTTTTGCCTGAATAGCTCTGATCTGATAAATATGTGAGGTGCTCAGCACTTCAAAAAGGTTACCAAACCACCTAGCAGTCACAAGGACCTTATGAATGATAATGTGTGGTTAGGGCAGCATCACTCAAGACTAACACTTAGGTTGTCCACAGACTTAACAATGCCACTGCACAGGCTGCAGCTCTTCATTGCAGCTTCTTCAGTATTAGCGAGTAATCCTGCAATATCTATGCAGATAGATTAACTTGATTCAAGGAAAATTTACCAAATTCACTCAGTTAAGTGATCATGATGATTTAAATACAGGATAGGAATGTTTACTATATCCATATCTATTGAATAAACTAAACTTAGTCTTGGAATAAGAATGTACTCATAATCATCTGGCTTTAAGATTCCCAGCCAGAAGACTATTACAGTAAATTAGTAAACTGATTTACTGCATTAATTTGCCTGTTTCTGAAGCACAACCTGTTTGTAAGTGTTGCTCTTTATTTTTTCACCTCTCCCCTTCTGTGCTTTGGCTAACTTTTCTCTGCACAGAAAAATTACCCTTTTCCATTCTTGCTGTTGCAAGGGCAGTGTTAAATCTCAACCCTGTTGTAAGGTGTAACTGATGTTGTTGGAGAGATCCAAATGATGTAGAGCTTAGGTGCTATTACAAAATCACAGGAAATTGCTCAATGGTGTGATTTATTTTTAAGGGGTGAACAATGGCAGAGTAACATAAAACAGTTGTTATTCCAACCATTAGTGAGGTGAAGGCAAGTTTTGTCCACAGAGGGATTTGCAGTTGGTCCTGCCCCTGCCCTTCTCACTCCACCATCCCAGAGTTCAACTCCTGGATGATGCTTTGTGGCCCAGCTGCAGGGAAAGGGCTAAAGCAGCATCCGAAGTCCTGGAGATATCCAGTCCACTGCTCTCCAGGGCAGAAACTTTAAATGCTTCTGAATTCATTAGTTATCTCCTCTATTAGACTGAAATGTCTCAGGCCGCTTACTTGCAGTGGCCTGTGTTTGCTAAAAAGGGCCTGTTGTGGGGTCATGGGTGTAGATCTCTGGTTGTGTATATGTTCAACAGAAGAGCCAACATCTATTTCCAGAGGTCTTTGGAGACACCTCTCTCCCTCTGACAGTGTGAGGCAATTAAATTATTGTCTCAAGTGGTAGGGACAGTAAAACACTGATGAAGCAGTGCCATAATTAAAGAACTAACTCAGGGAAAGGAATTTACTGAGGATGTCCTGGGTATAATAATGTTGGATCAAACCCAGTGCAGAATAAGAATAGGAACTCTCCAAGTCAGATCAATCCCTGCCCATGTTTCTTTGTTAACCATATTTAAAGAATATGTTACATAAAAAATTGAAAAGTGTTTTCATCCATAGTGCTTGCTACAGATTAAAGCAAACACAAATCAATGTGCGTGGCTTTCTTGTTTCAATAAAACATTCCACATTTTTCTAAGGGATTTTTGTAATTTTTTTCCTTACAGTATACAATTTTGCTCTCTCTGCCTCAAGTTTAAATTTTCCCTTTCTCTCTGTTCCCTTAGCTCCAAAAACAAGCAATATCTTCTGAGTTTCTGTAGATTTGGTCTTCCAAGCATAGCTAACAATCTGCTCTTTCTGAATTGTTGCAGTAATTCTCAAATTAGATCTCTGAACATGAAAGCATTTCTCTAAAGAATGTCTATGCCAAGTACAGAAAAGGTGATAAAAGTGAATTTTACCTGAGATGAGATCATTGAAAGTCTCAGCAGATGGCCCTTGCAATGACTCTGTGAACACCATATCTGCTGTAAAAATATTTAGGGCATCTTGCATTTAATAATTAGGTAAAGTATACAATGGAAAATGGATATAATGAACCCAAAGGAACTAAATTGTTGCTCATGAACAGTGATCACTAACATGAAAAGAAATAGGGCATCAGAGTATCACTGGCACTGGGAACTGAGCCAAGCAGGATGTAGAGCTGTGCTTTCCAGTGTTGCAATATGTCAATGACTGAATTTTCTGGATGTAAAATTAAACATTTAAAGTTTACAGAAGTACAGAAGTACTCATCATTTACAGTCACATCTCTTCAGTGCTTGTGGACATCTGCAGAAGCCATGCCACCAACAGGAGGTGTGGTGCCCATCTCTTCCAGTATTAGACCAGTAACAAAAATAAAAATGCATAATGACTTTGGTGATAGAAAGACTGGGTCTAGCATTGTTTCATACTCCAAATATCAGTCTTCCTTAATGAATCATTCCACTTTTATGAAAACGCTGAGCGCCAAATTTAAAATTAAAAGATGTCAGGACTCAGATGCATGTTTGTTTTCCTGTAATCTTTCATGCCTTTGTTAACTAACTCTGGTTACCCTGACCAACCATCCTCAAACCTTGCAAAAATAGATGTGAGAAGCCAAAAAACCACCAAATTACTAGAAAGCAGAAAGATTCCACTCTGAAGCAAAGCTACATTTAAAGTTACATTCATAAGCTTCTCTAAACATCCAGAGTCACCATGAGTCAGTGGTCTACTGAGTACAGACAGGCAAGCAGTATAATGAATGTGGTTACTTTAAGATAGCAAGGAATTAGATTAGATTTTTATTGCATCAGAAACAAGACTTCAAAATACTAAACTGATCACTTAACTGCATGTGTGGGAAAGCAGTAGTAGTTCATATACTAAAAAACCTGAGATTTATTAACCTGGATTTATTTTTGTAAATGTATTTGAAATGTGTGTCATTTCTGTACATAGAATTATCACTTTGCACACACTACCATCATAGCTTAGAAAACCATAAGAGCAGTGCTAATGATGGAAAGGCTATCCCACCTGGATGTGTCCACAGTGACTGACCAAACAAAGGACTGTATCACAGCAGAAGCTGCCTAAATCCATTGATGTTTGCTTCCAGAGCTATTGGTGTTCAGGGATCTGAATGTGGATGAGTTCAGTGGAAGGGGAGAGAAGCAAAGTGTAATTTTAAACTTACCAAAGTGCAATTTGTTAAAAAAGAAATTTGCATAGCACATTGAATAATTAACAAGAAGTGCAAGTTTATAGCCAGAGGTACAGGCAGCCCATGAGGTGGGGGCAGAGCCCATTGGCAACTCACTGTCTGAGAAAGGCTGGGGGAAAGGGTGGCAGATAGTGTCAAATTTCCATAAAGCTGGTAGCTGGACAGGAAGTACCAAGACTTTTTCTAACCATCAAAACCTCAGAGAATCATTTATTTCAGGAGACAAAGGGTGCTGTATGTCTAGGTTGTGGAAGTTCCAGGATAAAAGATTAAAGACTCTTTATATATTCTGAAATATCCCTCCTTAGAGAGTGTTAAAGAAAAGCTGCAGGAGACCAATGCAATCAGGAACATCAAAGACATGTCAAGCTATAATGAGAAAGAGCCAAATGCTTTCCTGGTATAACACTGCCAACATTAGTGGATACTCACCAGGGGACAATTTGTCCCATTTTTGTTATTAACAGCATCTGTAAGAACTGTTTGCTACCTCCTGGCAATCCATAATTCAGACAAAAAGTGTGTGTGGGGGGGTGGAAATATAGCACCATTTTTTATTTAATCAAAACCTCTTTGATTCCCTAGGAAAATAATTCTGGGAAGATACAAGAACAGCTGCTTAGACATTGCAGAAAACATTTCATTTGGACTAATTAAAGCATTCAAAGCTTTAATATACTGTACATTATTCACATAATTTGAAAATTTAAAAGACTTTGAGATTTTATATATAAGTAATAAAATGTGATCTAATTTTTACTCTTAAAATTGCTATTAACTATTCAATAAATTAATATTAATACTTTATTGATAATTATATCTGATGAAAAATTATTTGAAATCTTTTTATGTTAAGGGAGAACCTATCCACAAATCAGAGCTCCAACCTCCTTTGACCTGAGATCCTGACAGAGCAGATAAGCACAGACTAGACTTGTCTTAGAATCTTAGAAAGGCAACCTGTAAGGAAAACATAAGTAATGCAGGAAGTTAAATAAACTTATCAGTAGACTGAGCTCTTTTCTCTGACCTAGTACCTAGGCAATGCTCAGAAATTAAGATGGGCAGAGCTCTCTTCTCCATTAGCAGTAAAGCCAGGTTTCTTTTGCTAGTGGTTCAGACATAAGACATCAGGAAGCACTGAATCCAGGTAGAAGAGTGGTCTTTAGTTAACAGAGTGGCAAATAGACACATGAGAGTAGTGCCCTCACTTCCACTCCATTCAACATGTGTAAGCTGACATAGCAAAACAAATAATTCATGCACTTGGCAGTTCTACCTCAAACAAAAAAACCTTTAGGCAGAAAACTGCTGCTCCTGATATTTTCCCTTTGTCACTCTTCCTCCAGAATGGTTGTGTTCATCTCCTACTTGTCCTCCCACACACTCAAGATCTTGTGTCTGTGGTGTCTCTTACTCAGTTAGCAATTTACTCCTTGCTTGGGAGTTAGGCAAACCAGGTCATAGGTGAGTCATTCTTACACATCCCATGGAAAAGTGCCGCCAACCTGCATGACAGTAGCTTGTGGAAACTGAAAGCCACCCAGCAAACACCTACTAAATTGCACCAAATAAAATGCCTTCACAGTGACAGATTATAGTGCTGCTCCCATCTCATTTGTCTTGTCTAAATTAGTAGGTCAAGGGAGATTTTCTCCCTTCAAAGAAGGGAGGAAGGCATCTATTAGCCTTCAGTGAGATGTATACCTTTGAAAAACAATTTCTCTCACAGTAAGGATGTTATCCCTTGTGACAAAGTCAGAAACAAATTTAAAAACTACATTGTCCCTAAATCTCCCCAGCAGTTTCAACTGAGTGTGATATCCTTCTCATATGCTTGCAAGTTGTTTGGGCATTAGTAGTTCATGCTCTATTAAACAGTTCCTCCCAGAGGTGAAAGGAGAAAAAAGTCACATCGGTGCTCTGTCTCTGGTTTAGGATGGTTACAAAATGCTTTGAGATATGTTGGAATAACAGGCAGTAAAAGTAGGTTATGTTCACAATTAACACAAAAGTTTTATAAAAAACTTTGGATCAACAGAAAAAAAATACTCTGAAATATTAATAGCTTTCCAAAATGCAGCTAGAACCTGAGTATAAGCATAAAGGGAAATTATTAGTTCAGCTGCTCTGCAGGATAACATTTTGCATTTTTCTCCTGTTTATATTTGTTATGGAAAAGCAATCATTTTAGTGCCGGTTGAACAAGTCCAAATGAACCCTTATGGCTTGAACACAGCTCTTTAAAAGGTTTTTCTTTTGAGCAACAAATTACTTATATTACTGCACTTTGCACTACTCTGGTAATTTTTATATTTTCCCATAATGTTCAAACATTATGAAGGGAAGTTGCTTACAATACCCTCACATCCGTATTCTCCACACTAGTAAGTGACACACTGCAACAATGGTTTATTGACATTACCTTCTACTAAGGCTGAGGATGACTTCCTACATAACGTCATTTCATTTGAAAGGAAAAGCAGGTTAGGTTGGGTTTGGCTGTGTCAGATTGATGGTACTTAAACCTTAAAGAAAGTCATTTGGTTCTTACTTGCAAGTGCTATATTGCCACAGAATATAAATGATAGTTTTATTTCAGTTTTTTTCCCCAACCACTGGAAATACAGACTATATAGGTCTCTTCCCAGCAAGTATTTTAAACATACTGGAGCCAGTGACCCACCTGGGATTCTCCTACAGCCAAACTTCCATTAAAGCTGTGGCTACAAGTTTTCTTGTTTAATTGGCCAAGTTGTCCCTTTTTTTAGGGGGTTTTGAGAGAGAGATAAGATCCAGTAATGCGTATAATATGGCATGTCCCAGTTTATAGACAGCTATATTTATGTATCATTACATGTAAGAGATTCACCTGTTCACTTTTGTTGAAGTACACTGTAACTTGCTACGATTTCTCACTGTAATATTTGGTTGTTGTTCTGCCCCCTTTAAAAAAAGAAAATATAAGAAAAAAACAGAGAAACTTGTCTAGGGAGACAGCCCATTAATAAATCAGTTCTCTCATCTCTAGGGAATAAAACAGCAGGCCACTCACCCCCAGATCTCTTCCCCTGAGCATCCCACAAATAACTGGTACCATATTGTCCTTCATGCCTAAGAGGAGCCACAAAAGGTGTTTTTTCCACTATTCTTCTGAATGGTGACCCCCTGGCTTTTCCTCCTTGAGGAGGAACAGCTGATTTGAGCATAGTGGCACATTTTCCACAGAGGTAATCTTTTTACCTGAAAGCATCTTGCTGCTCCAGGCCATTCGGTGTTTTTACTGGTGTACAGCTGATAGTACCCAGAGTAACGAGCTATTTCTGTAATCAGAAGCTCTCAAAACCTATGACAAGATTGGATAATGGCCCACTACCCTTCGCTGCCACTCAGTGAAAAACAGCATCTCATGGACAACCGGGAAATAAGACTGTAGTTAAGACAAATATGTTGGTCAGGCCAACCCTCAGCACCACCTCTACCCTGTGGCGGAGTGTCAATGCCATGAAAAGTACAAACTTGATTTTCTAAAGCTCAAGGTGGCTTCTTCAGAGCTGGCTCAGGTACCTTCTGGTGGACACAGGCAGCTTTCTGCTGAGACCCAGGATAGTTTTAGTGACTTGAACCCCATGCATAGTCTCTGATTCAAGTGTTAAACAGAATGGGACTTCCTGGATTTCAGATCGAAAAAGAGCCAGGGTGGGGTCTGTGCCTCCCCCATCGGGCACAGGCTGTGGTCCTGTACCAGGGCAGTGATGATGAAGAGCAGAAGTAAAGAACAAGCCCATCGAAGTCAATGCCTTTTGTAGGCAAACTCTTAGGAGCTGATCACTCTACATGCATGAGCCTTCCTTTTATCTTTTTCTTGCTCAAGTGCCAAGCAGGGAGCAGATGGTACATTACTCAGCCTTAACTGGAGGGTAAGAAAGTGTGATTTCTTTTTTTTTTTTAAATTCAGTTGAGACCCTCAGCCCATTTAGATTCCCAGCTCAATGTTTATTTGTCTTACACAGAACTTGTACTTTCTACCCCTCTCAAATGCTAATCCTCTCCACACATATGCTCATTATGCAAAAGCATATGACAAACACCATCTGGGAAAATAAATAGCTCCTCAGCTAACAGTGCTGCTCCCTCCCTTTACGTCACCCACCTCACCATTGTCTCTCCTATTTTTATCTGCAAGACAGCAATTACTCCATCCAACTAAACTTAAAAGTGTCATTTTAGTCAAGCAAGCTGCAGATCCCAGGCTGGGCAGTAAAACCCATTCTATTTTTCAATGTGTGCATCTTCACAGTAATTTGAAAGCAGCTGTAGCACTGAGAAAAAGACATGTTACCTTTCAAAGGGCAGTTGATATCACTGAGAGATACTAGTCCTGACCTGCAGAAGACCATGCTTGTTTTTTTAGCTAGAAGGTTGCATTTTGTCCCACATGAAATATGCAGCTCTTGACAAAAGTTCCACCTCGTTTCCATGGATTCCTGAGATAGTCCTTCATCTCTGACAGATTATTGCTCATACCATTCAAAGCCAGGCAATGGTGCTAAATAGAATGACATAAGCCAAGTTCAGTTATTTCTCTAACCTCTATGTAGATGGGTAAGAATAGGAGTCATGCTGTCATTAATCATGATGGATTCACTGTCTGCCAGAATGTTAATAAAAAGAAATTAGGATGTATATGCATTAGAAAGGCATCTCAGAATATTCTGGTTTGTACCAATGGATTAGGAAAATCATCGCGATTCAGAGAAGGAGATGTCTATTTATTGAAATTAAAAAGGATCTGCACAATCCAACCATATAGTGCTGAGGTTAAGTAACAAGGAGAAATTCAAAATGCACAACCAGGAGACTCAGCAGCTGACGCTGTGATATAAAGGCAGAGCTTTGTAAGTACCCTGTAAGAATTGTGGGGCCATAAACACTGCAATATTATATCTGTTTAGAAAAAATATGAGACAGAATTCAATGATGACCTTATCTGAACTACAAATTCTTGTCAATTATTATATGCTTGTAGGGACATGTTTAATAGATGGCAGAAAGTCTTTCTCATTTGTCCTCAGAGACAGCACTGATATTGCCCAGCTAAGAAATCCATTATAGAGCTACAAAAGAGGCAATTTGGTTTCATGAGCACGTGCCTTTATTATTTTAAGAATAATTTAATATAGGCAGAGGAAAGCAGAACCTGTATGGAAAAAAAAAAAAGAAAGACTGGGGTTTCCAGCATTTGCAGTTACAAGGTTCTTGCTTCTCCTGAACTTCTTTTTTGGTGGACAGATTATTTTTTGTTTTCCTGCCTATTGACTCCACTGGGAGTTTCACCTCAGCTGATACAGAGGGGTTTAAGTCTGGTATATGATTTGGGTATCAGTGTTGCTCAGAATACATGTGCCTGTGCAACACACACCCTGTGCTGCTGAATACGCCCTTAACTCTCTTCTCTTTGTTGTTACAACAGACGAACCAAACTCCTGGAGCGCTCCCTCTGCCACCTCCCCAGGTCTGCCGGAAGTAGCTCTTTCCCTTGAAGACATAATATCACCATTATCTTCATCACACATAGCCCCACCCTCTGACCCTTCTCACCAGATAAGCCCAGAGCCAACATGGGATATCAAGAGGGAACATGATGTAAGGAAACCAAAGGAGCTTTCGGTGAACGGTCACAAAAAGAAAAGGTTAGGAGAACAAAGAGAAAGGTCAGCAAGTCCTAAAAAGGTAGACAGGTCAAAGCATGAAGAGGCTTCTTGGAAAGGATATTCAGAAGGCAAAAATAAGACCACTGATGGTGGCAGGCCCACCTCAGAAAGCAAAGCGGTGGGACACAGCATTATGATCGAGGCTGGTGCAAGAGAGCACGTGTGTGCTGGAACCAGCAGTGATGAACAGTTTGGGAGGCTGAGGAAGCAGGAAAGCAAGAGAGGAGGATCTCTTAGCAAAAAAGAAGATCACAGATCCACAAACATCAGTGAGAAGAAGTCAGCTGCAGCACCTGACCATGTCAAGATCGATACAGGTGCTACCAAGACGTACAGTAGCAACCGCTGCAGCTCGCCTGGAAGTGATATGGACCACAGCCAGAGGGACCCTGACGGGAAACCCAGCGAGTTCCCCAGGAAGGGACATCTCCACTCCATTAGCACTCGCAGCACCAACACCACAGTTCGGAAGGCAACGGTCTCCCCAGGGCCATGGAAAATCCCTGGCTCAGATAAGCTACCTAGCGTCCTGAAGTCTGGTACTTCTGCCATGAGCAGATAAGCAAGGGACTGTTGCCCTCTAACTGTCTCAAACTGACGCAGAACATTCTTCTTAGTTTTTGTCTCACATTGGTTTGTTTTAATTTATTTTAACTATCACACATCTACACAAAGCATTGAGGAATGAAAACATTAGTGTGTAATTCCATGACAATGTGCACAGTATCTAATAAGTTCAAAAGCATATAGTCAACACGGAGATTTAAAATCGACCCTAAAGTCCCAGTTCCATTTTAGGGACTTTGGCAGCTATGGAAGAAACCAAAACAATATGAAGGACAGTACATCAGAGAAGGATAGTGCAGTGTAGCTTTAGCATTTTTTTCCCACTGCATGAAGGACTTGGATTTCATTCAAACTTTATATCAAGAAACTGGAACAAGTTAGAGCAATCACAAACTGGAACATCGCCTTAAATAAAACTGCACGGAGCAAGCTGAAACGGAGAGAGGATCTTTTCATGGAGCTAAAATGTTGTAAATAAATTGTTCTCGACATATCTAGACAGGGGTTAAAGGGTTTCTTTGAAGCATCATTCGGGACTGTACACCCATGACACGTCTCCACTGTTAATGCTTTGGGATAGTCCACGTGGTACCCTGTAGCATAGTTCACTGGGCGCTACGGGAGGAGTGGGGAATCTGGTGGATTAGTTTCTGTGATACCATTTCTACTGCCATTTTTGTGAACAAACCATGTTTCTGTACATTGGAAAGGAGTTAGGGTGGAGTTGTATTTGCAAATTATTCTCAAAAGTGGTTTATTACAGGTTCCCCAAGTCCTGTGAGGTAGCACACAAATCAATTGGTCAGGCTCAAACCCCAGATGTCTGCAAGGCCCTTGCAATGAAAGGAGGAGTGCTACAGAGAAAAAGCTGCAGTTTCCTTAAGGAAAGGCCTTTCCTTCCTGCAGAAGATGATAGCATCACTTATCAACAGTGCTTTGTTTCATACCCATCCACATTTATTTAAGACACTCTCACCTTTCATCCCCTCAGTTTGGCAGAGCAGGTGCCTTTCAGGCACATGTAAACAATAATTAGACTGGTTTCTGAAATACAGTTGTTGGTGTCCTCATTCAGTAAATTCGATATATTTCCATTTTTAAAATGGTTTCCATTTTATAATTTTTTCCCTTTCTCAATTTTATTTTTCTTTTTGTCTTTTCATTTTTATCTTTCTTGCTTGTCTGTTTTGAATTTCAAGCCTTAAGTGCCAGGTAAACATTCCAGTCTGCCTTCACAGGAAATAACTCCGAGTTCAGTCAATCAGTCATTATCTTGTTTCAAAAAGATGTGTGTGTGTCTGTGTAAGTGTGCATATGCTTATTCGTCTGTCAAAATTAGAACAAAATCCTGGGCAATAATACATTGGTAATTAAAAGAAAAATCATAAAGCTAAGTACTGTCAAAAATTCGTATTTAAAAATTATTCTTCACTAGCAATCTTAGTTCCTCACATGCTCTGCTGAAAAACTAGATTGAGATTGGCTTTGTTCCAAGAAATTAGCACGTTACTGTATGTCTCAAACATTGCACTGGACTGCAAAATTTATAGACATGTTTATTCCTGTCCAATTATTTGAAAAGCCTCAAGTCAAGGATTTTGCAGCTTTCAAACTCTATTTTTTTTTTAGAAAGAAAAATCCATTTATAATTTCTAAAAAAGCACAAGTCCATGTAGCTGTTTATAAAACTCTTATTTAATGGAAAAAAAAATAAATCTTTATCCCCTGAACTAGAATCCAATATAATTTGCCATTAATTTATTGAATCTAATTTTGGACAATGCTTCTGTAGTGTAGATGCACGTCCCAGTATCTTATTTTTATGTATAAAGAAAGCAAACAATGAAATCTGAAAAACAGTTGAGATTATGCTTGCATAAACTCTAATTTGCACAGTTCACAGCTACTCCTTGTGCAGTAATTGCTTTATGCGGCTGTAATCGATAACCTGTGAAGACAGCACATCATCTAAACCCCATTCCAAATAATATTTCTGTGTAGTGTTAGCTGTGAATTTACCCTGTACAGCTCTATCTCTATAAATATAATTCCATGTATTAATAGTCACAGAAAGGCTGTAAGTGAGCAACTATTTTTATGAAACGCACCACTATGGATAAATTAACTTTTACAGAAATCTTGTTTACTGTATGATATTCTAAACCACTGTCAAATAAAATGTATATCCAAAAATCTTTCTTTTTTCAATTGTATATAGTCTGTGTTAATTTTGAGTAACAAGTGTTGCCCTGAGAAACAATCATTTTCATGCATATAAGCAGAGTTAATTAGCTACTGCCTTATAAAAAAGGAAATAGTCCATTTTGATTTCTTATTTCCAAAGAAGGGTACAATTTATGAATATACATGTAGGTGACCAAACAAATTCCACAATGGCAAGTTAAGGCCTATGAGCCACACAGAAACAGAGAAATGTATTCCTTGGTGGAGAAGCCTAAACTGTTGTTCTCTTTTCAGTCCCAGGAGATATAGGACCAGGGTGGCCAGACTCCCAGCACTGAGAAACAACTTCTGAGCATACATGTTGTATGAAAAATAATCTGAGCATACACCACAGAAATCTGGCAGTTCTAACTGGCCCTAGAAAGGTTTTATTGACAAGCTGAGTGAAAGGGGCATGATTGCGTTTCCAATGTACTTTGCAGAGATAATGTCTTAGAAAACACCATAAGGGTATAAAAATATTGGTAACCAGACAGTCTTCTGGGGCCAAATCCACTCCTGATTGAACAGAACAAAAAATGCTCCTTACCTTCAGTTAGGCAAAACAAGTCATCAGTTTACAGACAGTAGACACTGTAAGATGTGCTGCCTGGAAAACTAGTGATATTTTTCACACAAATATGACATTTCAAAAAACAACTATTTCCTGTTTCCTAAAAGTATAAAAAATAATTATTTGCCTTCATACAGCCCGAGTCAACTTCTGCAGAGCCTTGTTTTTCAGAAGATTAATGTTCCACATAGAAAATTTCAACCAGCTGAACTAATAACATCATTTTGCATTACAATAAACACATAGCAATTATGAAACATCTTTGATACTCAAAGAAACATTTACTGCTCTTTAAATAGCCAGTATTTCCATGGTTGGAAATCTGAGTGTATACCTAAACCAGACTCAGACGTATCGCAGGCAAATGTCCTGAAGCCATATACCCTCATCCAATCTAACTTATTCTGCTAATAATGTCTTTTCTCTTTTAAACATAGTAGTACAGCATTTGCATTGCAGTGCCATTCCTGTGACCCCTTTTAATCTCTCTTTTTCATACCTGTGCAATAATACAAGGAAATTATTCTTTTTCATGCAGACTCTCTGCTCTAAACTCCAGTGCAACAGTGTAAGTAAGCTTACCAGCCTATGATCAGCAATGCACATTTGGGGAGGAGTTTTGGTAAAACCCCATAGGCAGATGCTGGTGCAGCCCTTTTCCTAATCAGTGGCAAATGTGAGCTCTGGGGCTCGTTCCTTCTCCAGGTGTTTCTCTGCTTTAATAAGTCCGCAGAAACTGCAGAGTTTGGAGGAGTAGATCTTCAAGCAAGTTTAATTAAAAAGATATAAAATTTAATAACTCCCATGAGGTCTCACCAAAGATGTCATCTTTTCTTCCAGAAAGCTGCTAGACTGACAGCATTCTTCATTTAGTTACAACAGAGCACAGGTTACACTAGTTTCACTACACTGTGGTCTTCTAAACAGGAGGAACATTCGTAACCCATATGTCCATGGTCTACAACCTACTCCATGGCCTCGGTGATAAGACTGCCAATGATTTAGCCCCAGCTAAATATCTGCCTGCTAGGAATTGATGCAGAAGTTCAAACACAGCCCCATTTCTTCCCTGATATTCTTCATCTGAATGTGCAGCCAATCAGTATTGCCAAAGAGCTTCTTATCTCCATCAAAGATGAGATTCCATCTGATTAATGCCACCTCTGCTGAACACAAACATCCAAGCTTAGCCCCCTTCACATCCCATGTGCTCTCAGCACCACCAGATCTATTCTGAATCTCCTCTTCCTCTACAGCTCCCCACTGCTCTTGCTCTTAATCCTATCTTTAAGGTAAGTGCTGCTGCCTTTCAGTAGATCAAATCTTTCATTCTTCATTTTCTCCTTCTGTCCCTCAGAACTTTGTCTTCCTCTTTTTTCTCTCTTTCTTTTGGCACTCTGTCACCATGTGCCACGCTCAACCTCTACCTGGCATGTCTCAGCAGCTCACTGTGATGCACCTCTCCCAAGAGGTGTCATGACCAGTTACACACCAAGTCATTACCACACTCCTGGGTGTTATATAAACATACAGGCACACCCCATACCTCGCACCGAAGCCCAAATCACCTCCTTGTCCTCCAGAAACCACCACTGGTTACTCATTAGACATACTAAAACTCTACATGCAGCCAGTAACTACCTTTGCAAGTGCAAATAATGTTTTATCTTCATTGCTAAATGTCTGTACTGATAACGATTCAAGCATTCGGGCCAGGTTTTGTCGCACCGAAGCGCCATGATCTCTACTGGAAGTCTCCAAATTTGTTTTACAAAGACAAGAACAGGCAAAGCTGCAGGCACATTTCTGTCTTAGCCTTTTGTACTCTTTTTGTACATCACTGCTGCCACAGAAACCCGGGGCCAGAACTGTGGAGGCATAAGTAAAAGAACACACCTCAGCAAATGAGGATGTCACCCTCCAGGTTTCTCCTTGCTTGGAGGGAAGCTTTGCTGTGAAAGGGAACCTTTTTTTGGCACACTGCCAGGGAGCTCAAAGCTAGAGAAGGCTTTGGACTTGCCCAGGGGTGACTGATCCCATTAGGGATTGACTTCACATCGGTAAGTCTCCAAAAGAATCCTTTCCCACTTTGTCCCCTTGAAGCCTAGAATATTTTCTGTAATTGCTGCTAAAAAGGCCACATAGGCATGGCACGCTCATGACCAATAGAGGACTTGGAGAGAATTGCCATGGCTGTGTCATGCCACCTCTATCATACTCAAGGACTCCCAAGGCTCTTTTACCATCTATCCATGTAGAAGCCCAGAAAAGCAGACTCTCAGAACCAAACAATACCTTTACCTTCACACCTGTCATCCACACAGTGAGCCACTTTAATTAGCCATCAGTCCCAAAGGGAAATCCAATGCACTATGTGGACAGAAACAGCTGTGCTCCAGCCAGGGTTCACACATCACTAGTGCCACAAGTCTCTCACAGGTCCCCTGCTCAGCATCCAGGACCGTCCTCTTCTTTGGAGCAACAGCCTCTCCCCACCACCCAACTAAGTATCCATAGTCTCTGTCTTGCCACCACCCTCCTGGAGCCAGGGCAGGCATAATAGTCCAGCCTTGAGGGTTCTGGAATATTTTTCTTGGTATTTCTGACAGCAGTTATGTGATCACACATTTATCTCCATAGCTGGCACCTGACCTTAGAGCAATTTTTTTTTTTAAATATCTTGTCAAGACACAGTAACATAAGCAATATCTCTGAATTACAGCCAATTTTAAAATTATGTTCTGCCCTCCCTGTCTTTAGTGCTTTTATGGCAATAAGTCACTCTGCCTGTTCAATTAATCGATAAGAAGAGTTCTGCTTACAAGGTACAAATACATCTCTTAAACAGCTGTAGGAATACCAGTGCACAAATACCCACTCATACACACACAGGGGCCTGGAGCATCATCTTCCACTCCCACTCAGGAACTGTGCAAATAACATCTGAGATGGATGGTTGTCCCTCTGGAAAAAAACCACTTATGGATGCAGACTAACCCAGAAAGCAACTGTTCATCCACAGATCAGCTGCTGTAAAGGTAGAAGACTTTTAAACTGAAAAAAACTAAGCAAGAAATTTTGTGGGGGAAAAAGAAAAGGAGTGACAGGACTTTCTATGATATGGCCGCATGCTGACCTGCTCTTCTTCATGCTGACCTTTCAACTTCTTCAAAGGTAAAAAATTGAAAAGGACGATCTATTAAACATGACAACTATTGCAATAAAGCACTGTACAACTTGAGGACAGCAAGAAAGAATATTTGGTGATCACACTTCTGAAAAGAATATTTTTAAGTAAAAGGCCTGGGCTAGTGCCAATAAGAGGAGAGCACACTGTGGTGCCGGGGCAACGCTGGTGGGCTCCTCAAACACAGACTAATCCCCCAGTTTCTCCAGAGGCTGCAGCCGTATTGAGCAGCATCAGCAGTGGGCTTGGACTGCTGTGATGGGCAATTATTTTCCTGGAATGTAGGAAGGTCAAGAATCCAATCCCTGGGACGCTTCTCTTTATCTTTGTGCCCAAGGACTGGTGCATAGCACCAAGGGACAGCCTGTTGTCCACCCAAAGATGTTGTAGATGTGGAAGCAGTAGAAGGAGTAATTAAAATATGAAAGTCAACCCAGAACTATGGTGAGAGCCCCACTGCAGCTGTAAGCTGGAAGAAAAGTTCTGAGCAACTGCAGATCCCCAGCTACATCAGGAGTGAGATGAGGGCACTGGCATCCTTTTATCCTTCCTCTCTCAGTAAATTGAGGTCATTGCTGTCACTGAAGCCACCTGAATTATTTTCACTGCTTTTCTAACACTCTACAAGAAATGTAGATTTTGCTTCCTGGACTGCTCTTTGCTCAAAACCAGTCAACAACAGGCACCTCAACCAGTCCAAAACTCTCCTGCCAGCACCAGGCAGCAGGGCTGCCCATGGCTCTGAAGTTTCTTTTCATACATATATATGGAATTAATGAATTTTGGTGTTAGTAGTTTTCCAAAACTGATTAAAAACTATGCCAAGAGCTTTAACTAAAGTACTTAAATAATTGCAGTCCATAAACCAGAAAATTGTTCACCCTATCGCTAAACCAGCAACTATAAAGAGCTAGAGTTAAGTACCTACTTAATTCAGAAAGAAAATCAGACTTTTCCCTGCATAGTCCAGAAAGCTCACCATATACTAAACATTTATTACAATTAGCACTTCACTCATTCCAAAGTTTCTAAAAAATAAGCCCAGCAGGCAACATGGAGCACTGCAATGTGTTAGTACAGAATATTTCAGAGTGCCTCTTGACCCTTGAACATCACAAGCAATGCTAAATTACTCTTTTATATCATCGCAGGAAAGATGAATGCCCCCTCCTGAATGACTCCTGCCCCCTATATCCCTGGCACTGCCCAGTTTTTCAGGTTGGTTCCTGGTAGAGAGAAGCCCCGATGTCACTCTGCTAGGCGTGTTACAAAGCTGCTCTGCGGGTTACAAAGCTTTTTGGAGACACCTTCCCATCTGACTTGCACACCAGCACCACAGCATGACCCCTGCACCCAGGAGCCTGGAGAACCACCCTGCATGGCTTCCAGCTGAGAAAGGATCACAACTCTGGGCTGCACAAGCAGCTCTGCATCCCTGAGCATGTGGCATTATGTCCTATGTTGTGACACCTCCCAACAATTAGCACCAGCAGCACAAGCTTCCAAACTAGCCTGGTGTCAAGAGCACAAGCTCTTTCCATAAACACCACAGTTGATTCTGAAACTGTATATGGGTGTACAGACCCTTTAAGCAGGCTATTTGTTTCTTTGCCACATTAATTTATAGTGAGGCACTCTTCCTGTGAGAGGGCAGCTCCAGCAATGCTTCTGCCCTGACTTCACATCCCAGTACAAGATCAGCTTCTCATCAGCCTCAAAACTGAAAGAGTCTGGCCCCAGGCTCTGCTCATGGAGCATCTCTGGAGGATCAGTAACCTCACTCCCTCTGGGAAGACTCCTCAAGCAGCCTCTGCCCAGTTCCCTGCTCTTGTCTCTCATCCTGTTCTCTTTATATTGAACAGTTTTCATTCTGGCATAAAAATTGCAAGTGCAGCCCAAATTCATCCTCTCCATACCTTCAGTCCCATGAGGTTAACAAGCAGATCTCTACCTCCCAGTTTTATAGATCCATTATGTTTTTTGATTAGCAGCTCCTTCCCAGACTCAGTGGCCTTGGAATAAATTCAGAAGGCTTGATAGCTAGTGTTTTTAAAACTGATTGCACAAGTGTTTTGCAAATTACATAAAAATTATTCATATTTTAGCTCCACTTATAAGTAGCAGCATCCCTGGGTTTCATTAGCTGCAGTGAGCACCCCAGCAATGGGACTAGAGGTGATTCCACCAGAGCTCTCTGTCCTTTGTCAGACTTTCACAGTCAGGCATCTGTGCTTTGCTCTGCAGGGCCCAGCAATCCTCATTGCTTATGCAGCTGTTGAAGTCCAAAGGGAATAAATGATGGACCAACCTAATGACACCCCCCCAGCCCCCGATTTCCCTGTTCATTTCAGGCATTTCCCTCACACCACGAGGACACAGTAAACAATGTGCACAGCAGTGTCCCACTCTGCCACCATCAACCCAAGATCAGGCTGGCCTGGGGTGAACTACCCTGCAGAATCAGATGCTGATTTTCCTGATCCAGGTCTGGATTGCCTCCTGGTGACCCAGCCGACATTGAAAAGTGATTGGGGACCTCTGATGCAGGACTGGCCATGTAAACATTGCAGGCTCAGGTGGAATAAATGGGCCCCATGAGTCCAAGTGTAGTAGTGTGAGCTGTCCCTATACAACTGTAGCAATTACTCTTACATCAAGCTACCTAGCACAGGCAGCATAGCCTGAGGGACAGTAAGGAACTATTATATGTTCTTTTATAAAAGATTCTATTGAAGTAATAGATTAAAAAGCAAAAAGGCAGTTGTAGCATGTGAAATACAAAGTATGAATTGACCCATTCGTTTAACGGCATCTCTTATTCCCTTTCCTTGCAGTTAGAGCCAAGCTTTGTATGTTGGAAAGCTCTCCATGGCCAGCTTTTGTAGGATACAGGAGTGGTGGGAGCTGCCCTGTGGGAAATGAGGGGTAAAGTCAGACCAAGTGGGCAGCTGCTGCCGTTGCCCAGTGCCCTGGAACACAGCACATGCCTGCACACGGACAGACACGTGTCCAAGGCAGAGAGAGATGGGCAGCTCCGTCACTGGTGCTGACTCTTCCTCACAACCTCACTGCTGGGAAGGGACAACTCGGACCTGTGATCCCTGTGGCCTCTCCAGACTCCAGCAGGCTTGCTGCCAGGCTGGTGGGACCATGCCACTGGTGTGTAGCCATGCAGGCTCTCCCTGCTAAAGCTCTTCTGCTCTGTATATACAGTTATTTATAGGCAGAGTTATTTTACCTATAACCCAGAAAAAAAATGCAAACATTGTGTTTTCTGAGGTCTTTCAGGAGAAAAGTCATTCACGAGCATAATAAAAAAGAAAATACTTTAAAAGGAAATGATTTTGTCCTCTAAGTCGTAAATAATATACATAATCATAGAAGTCTTATCATTAGCTAATATTGCACCATTTAAATTACTGTGTAAGTGTGTGGCCCTAGGGAACTACCAGATATTTTATGATGTCTAATGGAATCAGGGCATGAAAACACAGAACAAAACTGGCACAGGAGAAACTATCAAGTCATAAGAACTCAAGTCACAGCAACACAGTTACATAGACTGACCTACAGCTTAGGTAACCCAATCAATATAATCCATAAAAAGCAAAGAAAACTAGAATTACATAAACTTATAAAAGTAGTATGAGACAATCAATTCATTAAAAAAAAAACAGTCAAACTTTGAGTCTTTGGCAGAGAGGAAATATTCTACCTGGGCTGGTATCTGCCAGGTGTCTGGTCAGCCTCACCAGCTGGAGTCATCTTAATAATAAGACTTTTCCATCAAGAAGATCAACTATTTTCTTCTCTGTGAGTTAAGTTCATTATGTCTTTTTAATTGATTTTCTACTTTGAAACAAACTTTTTTGACAAATGTTGTGTAGCGTGTCACTGTCAGCCACTCAAAGGACTCATAGCCTTAATCAATACTGGGAATCATAATCAATGGATAAGTCTATACTGTATAGTAAGAAGCTCTGAAAGCACAAATGTCCCAAATGACAGCAAAGGAACTCCTGAAAGATGCATTAAGGAACAGCATGGCACCAGGACCCCAAGGTGACAAACACTAAACACAAATTATCAATCACTAGTCCCAAGAGCTGGGAAGAACCCATTTTAAGGCACAGCTGAAAACATAATGTGAATATCCTGTGTAGTGTAGGATTTTGCACAGTGCAAAAAAGGCAGCAAGGGGGCACAAAAGGCAGTTGTGGACCCTTCAAGACCAGGGTCAAAGGACAAAGAGAGAAAATAATTGCTCCAGCACTACCTCCTTTGCTACTCTTAACATGAGCAGCATTGCTGTGTATCTGCAGAAGTTCCTCCATAATATCCAGCAGAGAAAGAGGTCTGTCCTTGGGTTTCCCACTTCCCATTCTGCCACTGCAGCTCAGTGGCTGCCTTTATGAGGGTACCTTTTACTATGTCATTGGGTAAAGAAAATCAGGATTTTAAGAGCAATTTGTGTGTGTGTGTGTGTTCTCTCTGTTCCAGTTTTCCTCCATGACTCGATGATGCTGCAGTGCTCAGAGGCACATCCAGTCATTATGGATTAAAGGCAAATCCTCACTCCCTATAAACATTTATACAATACAGACAGAGAGTGAGAATACCCAGTAGCCCAATGGTTAGAAAGATGAATGTTAGTGTCCCAGGTTCAGTCCCTGCTCCAGAGACTAATGGGCTATGAACACAGAGCAGGATTCCTCTCATCCAAGTTTAGCTATTTATATTACTGTTACTCATTCCAGGCTTTTTGCAAAGGGGACCAGTGGGCACTTTTAGAAAGAGATTTTATCCAAGACCTTTAGGAATTAATTGTTCTGCAGAAGCATCTAAACCTTTCCACTGGCTGGAAAAAGCGTGCAGGGTCACTGGATCTGAGTCATGTCCGACATCTCCACTTCTGCAGTCAGGAGACTGACTAAATGTTCCCAGATGCCTTCAATTTCAGACATGTTCTGAGCATATCTATAAGATCAGTCTACATGAAGGAGCTAAGCAAGTAAACCCCAAGAGTTCAGTTGGAGTTTTTTCTGTTATCTGTGTGTAACATCTCCACTCAGGTGCCCAGGCTGGGGCAGGGGCTCAGCCCCACAAGCCTACAGGAGGGAGCTGACCTGCATCTCTGCTAATCTGGGACAACCTAGAACATTCCCAGCAGTACTAATGAGGCAGGAAGGAGACTCGGCCCTTCTGAGAATCAGGACCTTCCTACCCAGGGAGTTCTGCTGAGACCAAAACTCCCAGTGCCCGTTAATGCCCTCCATGTGCTGCCTGCCCTGCTGCAGCCCCAGAACACATGTGCAGTGCTCAGAAAGTAACACAAGAGTGAATAACTGCAGGTGTCACAGGTTTATAAGAATGAATATTTTGCAGTGCATCTAACTAGCAGGTAATTAGTAATGTGTTTGCAAAGGTGTCATGTTGGTAACTTACAGTCTCCCTTTCCAAAGTTCACATTTGCATTGCAGATCCTGTGTCCTCTTTCAAAGAGATGATAATGCCTTTCACCGTGATGTGCATTCAAAGCCTAGAGACCACAGCTCAGGGTCAAAGAAACAGTAACAGGTCCTTGCAGAATATGGAGGAAATTGATACCTGGGTACTCCCTTCTTCCTTTTGGGACACAGAAGCAGAATTTTTTTCTACGTCATTACACATGTGGTAGGATTGGTGAGGAACAGAAAAGGAAACAGAACCTCCCTGCCCCTTCTTTCTTACTCCCTTTTACCTTACTGCTTTATCCAAAACTCACTGCTATGTGCTTATATAGTAGATCAGTGACTGACATACCAATTTCCATGCCAGGTGTGTAATTTACTAATAAAACTTTGTGAGCTTTTGTGGACCCTCTCACTTTTGTTGTTCCTTTGACCATGAGCATTCATGAATCTTGGGTGCTCCCTTCCTCTTAAGGGTGGGACGACACAGCTGTTTTAACAGACAAAGTGATTATACCTGTTACTCCCCCTGCACCACAAAGTGACATTGGTAGAAGAGTAGGCTATTATGGTCATGATATTCATAGCTGAACTATGTATGTCTATTCCAGAATTAGCCCATCCAAGATTTTTCATATCATAAGAAAAAGGAATTGCAGCAATCTAACAATGACTGTACTTACAACCTACTTGCACCATTCACAGCTCACTTAGACACTCCATTGCTACTTAGTAAGTGACATAAAGGATTCAGTACAGCCTGGGTCACACTGGAGGTGATTTTTTATTTCTTACCAAGGTGATACCTTAATCAATTGGGTTTGTAGTGTAGGGATTTTGAAAATGGGAATTCAAAAGTAATTTTTTTTCCTAATCCCTTTTACTGACTACAGCATTTTTGTTTCCTTCTAATATTTCCTCCAAGGAAGCAAAAAAGCCTTTGAATTAAACAACGTTAGTTGCCTATTACTGGATAGTACAAAGAGAGACAGAAATTAAGGACTAACAATATTCTGAAACTAGCATGACCTTAAATTACAGCGGGTTAATAAATCACTTCAAATGTAAATCTCTGTCTGCTCTCACCTTGAGATCTGAATACCTTTAATCAAGTAGCATAATAGAAATTTTGATGATCAAAGGCAGCAACTGCTGGTGGAGTGAGACTACAAGTTGGAGAGACAGCTGGGACTTAAAGTTTGAGCTGTTCAACAAAAAATGCGTTGGAAACTCAGTCTCTCAGGAACCCGTAAAACATAAAAAAGTGTTGCAAAAGGTTTCAGTATTTAACCAAGGCCATTGTAAAGCTTGTAAAGCCCAGCATGAGTGATCCAGGTGGGAATTCAGAGGTGCCAAGGAGATAGGAAGGAAGCAAAGAGACTTTGGGGCAAGTCACAAGATCAGTGTTCACAAGCATGACTGTGCGATGAGTTGTGGCAGCCTGCATCCAGCAGGGCTCTTCTGTGATGCCATTCCCCTGGGATAAGGACGTTTGACACCATCAGAGTTCAGAGGCCTGCACCTTGCAATGCAAGCACACAGGGTGCTCAGTAAAGCCAAGACTCACAAACCTGAGAGAACCAATGATAAATGTGGGGTTTCAGCCCTGCTAAGGAACTGGAAGGCAGCTGCAGCACCAGCATCCTGACACTGCTGCCCTGCAGCAGCTCTTTGTGGGAGCTGAGGCAAAGGTTCAATCTTGCTCATTCTGTGGTGCTTGAGATCCATACAAAAAATGCCTGTATGCACCTGAATTTTATTTTTTTTTTTAATTACCTGTATACCAAAACTCTGAAAGTATCAACAGGCATAAAGCTGTTGATATCAACATGTCATAAACCTTCAGTCTGAAAATTTGGGAGAAGGAAGACATAAGGATGAATTCAAGACAGAAGAAAACCCAGTGTGGCAATAACCCCCTTTGCATACTTCCCTTCCCACATGGACGTTGCACTGGGCTGTTGAGTTTGAGGAGTTCATGTTTTCCTGAGGATGTTCTTGTTCATGCATTTGCTCTCTAAGATCTTCATAGTTGTGGGCAAGGCAGCATAAAGCTGTCGTGGTTTTCTCCCTGTTTATCAGCATTACTGCTTAGAGTCACAAAAACACTCTCATCTTAGAGGCATAATTTATGGGTGTGTCTGTCCTTCCCCACTAAGGAAGCTCCTAAAAGGGAAAAAAATGTATTCTTGCAAGAGTGATGTTTTATAAAACTCCTATTCATATAAATCAGAGCAAACCTCCTGTGAAATAAAAATGAAAACTTGGCTCCACTGAAATCAAACATAAACCTTTTATTTCAAGGTGGACAGAATTTCACATAAACCTGGAAGAGAAACGGGCTGCAATGTCTGGTTTATTCTAGTGCAGGGGAAACATCCCCAGCAGAGTACCACACTACTAGAGCTCTTCAAGCCAAGGAACATAAAAGCCAGAGACCTCATGCCAAGTCCCCTGCTTGGGGGTCCTCAAAACAAGGAGTAATTCGTATGTGTCATGCAGGATTTCAACACATTCTTAAATGCAAATACCTAGATTTGCTCCATCCAAAGCAAATAAAATGGCTGCAGGTGCATAGATTCCTGCAGCTCTGCTCTGCCCTAGTGTCTCCAAACCTGAGCTGGCTGGGAATATGGATACCCACAGGGCATTACACCTCAGCTTAGAAGCGTGATGCACAGCAGCCATCTCTGATTATCAGTGTAACAACTGCAGGCTGGATCATCTGCAGTCCAAACAACCCCTTCACACGAAATCAAAGGCAGGCTTGCAAAGCTGTCCTTCCCTGCTGCTTAGTGCCCCAGAATAGGCAACATTAAAGACACTTTGGCCATGGTTTTGTTTATCCAGCATTTTCTGTTTGATATATAAACCAGAGCATACTGAATGCATGTATGTGTGTGTGTATTTGTGTGCAGTCCCACACATTTGAGCCAATCTCTTACAGCGCTCTGCACCAACAAATTTTACCCATCACTGGTTCTCAGGTTCCTTCAGTTTCTCAGCGGAGAACCTGAGATGCCAGCTCAAGGGAAAGGACTGCTGCTCTTCAAACACTGTGTGCCCCCCTTTATGAAATGCTGCTCTCAGGAGGAGGCAGAGCCTGGCTTGCAAAGGATGAGTAATTGCCTTCTGGAAGTGAGCTGCAGCACTCTGAGCATCTGTGCCTTCAAAATGTAGTTTTCAGTCCCCATCTGCAGGCAGGATGGAGCAGGGCAGCTCAGCACCCCAGTTGGGCTGGGGAGAACTATGTTGAGCTGGGGTAAGGCCAGGGCACTGCAGGGGAGGATGAAGAACAGCTGTTCTGTGCAAATCACGGCGGGGATCTGCAGATAAATTCTAGTGTACCCTTCATCATTTAATCACCAGCCAGAGCTTTAAGCGTCTGGTCTTCTCACGTGGATGTAAAGGGGCAGTTGTTGTGCAATTCTGTCAGAGTCAGGCCCTGCAGAAACTTGGGGTGTGAATCAAGTGCTGAATCTGTTGCCTTGCTCTGGTGACCCAAAGTACCCCTCAAAGAGCAGCAGCTTCCCAAGCCTCATGCCTGACTGGGATTTCATGACAGCTGGAAGAAAGGGAACTGCGGGCTGAGACAGCAACATATGGATCAATTACATGAGCAAATCCAGATCAATTCCCAGATTTCCAGCTCAAGGAAATGACTAGTGATGAATCTGGGTAGAGGGGTGAGTGCAGTTGAACTCAAACTCCACAGCACCTGTACAGTGGCTCACTGCTCCCTCAAACACCAAAAACCACCAAGCTCCTGCTTGTACCAAAGAATTTATCTGCCTGATAAATTGGTGCCCAAACCCTACAACATAAAAATCTTAAAGGCAAATTTTCCTTACTCCCTACAGTGGAAAGTGGTGACTGAGACCAACGTTTTAAGCTTCAGCCCAAGGCAAAAGAAAACCACAACTCAGTCAATACTTTCGGGTAAGATACTCTTCCCTTTAGCCAAGGAAGCATGAGGAATCCAGAGGTTTTGATTAAAGTCCGCCTTCCAGCCCTTCCTCATTTTAGGAGGCTTCACCATTGTCTAAGTACTCTCCCTCACCTGCTCACAGACAGCTTGCTAATATAGGTAATATTACTCAAATTTGTCAAAAACAATTTAAAATCCCATCAACATCAGCAAACTGAAAAGGATAATATTAAGCCCTAAATCCACCTAGTCAAGAACTGTACTTTCACTAGTTTCTAATGAAAATTACTTTATACTAAGGTTGTCTTCATTTTTTGTTGTGACAGTCCTTTCATTAATACATTTTTAGAGCCAAAGTAATGAGTTTTCTCTATCATCTCTGTCTGATAATATATCCTCTAAGAAAAATTAGATTAATCATTATTTTAAAACATTGGTTTCATGGTTTTTTTTATTTCATTTATGATATCTGCATAGATAAATCAAAACAATCCCAGTTTCCATCACCCTCCTAGAATGGGATTAATTTACCATAACGAAAATGGATGGGGGCATCAGAAGTGCTCGCTCCAAATATGCTCACAGTGAGTAATACCATGAATATGAAAGGCTATCTTCACTGACTCTAAGTTGCAGATAGATCTTGGCAGAAAGGAAGACAGAGGAAATGAACGTAATCACTGCAAAATATGTAAAAATGACAGAGAGAGCAAAGTCTAGACAATATGAGATGATTGCCTTGCTCTCCAGCTTGGAATGCAAAGCTCGTCTTCTGATTGTTCCGAGGTTTAAGCTGCTGAACACACAGCTCTCTTCAAACCCATATGGGCAAGTAATTTGCCATATGTTTTACTACATGGCACAAGTACCCATAGATGTACCACTGCTAAAGCTGCAAATAGAAGAAAAGCAAGAAATGCTGTCCATGTCTCTCTGACACATTAACTAGAGGGTGGAGCATTCCAGGGTTGATTAAAACACAACACCAGCCCTCTGCATGGTATCATGCTGGTTTTTAACATTCAATAGTACAACCACTACCCAAATTATCCAATCTACATAGTTTTCCTGTACTGCGGTGACAACTATTAGTTTTATAGAGCTGGACTGGTACCTGGATGAGCAGAAGTCACAGCTACTGTTAGAAGGAGCTGGTTCAAAACATGAGATCTGGAGAAAAGAGCATTGTGGTTCTTAGTATATTCTCCACCTGTGAGCTCCAGGTGTTAAACCTGTGTTAGCAATAGTAACTTCAACAAGGTATAAACCTAATCTTCAGTGAAGCCCCCCTTACCTTCATGGGGTGTTTTAAATGTTATTTTCAAGCACTAATAATCTATTTTGCCTTTTATTTCAAGAAAGGTTACTGGCCCAGTTAAGAGAATTTGAAAGAAACAAAATATAAAGATAGTGGCAAAAGCTGCTATGCTAGTCCCAGTAGTGCATTCTTTGGCTCTGCATTATTAAGCCAACACAAAGAACATTTTCAGGAATGCCATTATGCTTCTGCATAGAGAAAAATGTTTCTGATTAGCATGTACTCGATATGCTTGGAAAATTAGTTCTCCTTCAGAGAATTCCAGCAACAAGTGAAACATCTGTTGTTTCCTGCAAGTTATAATAATTATTTTGCAATTACTCTTTTGCGTACTTTGAATTTCTAATTCTTTATTTTTATCTAGAAAGCCAGGGTTTGTGGTGCAATTGAAATTCACAATGTGCACACATGTGTGGGAAAGAAGAATAGGAAATTATGGCAGTCCCTAACTGTGGCGTTATGTCACCTCAAGGCCAAAATTGTTGGCCGTCTACATTATTTGCATTCACTGTATTAATTCCACTCTATACACAATGGGTATTAATCCCATTTCAATCATTTCAATGGTTCCTATTTATTTCAAGGTTGATGCCAATGATCCCTATTATTTGTAGCCACACAATATGCTTTCTGCAGCCAAAAATCCAGCTTCCACCCACTCACTGTGGCGCATTGCTTGTGCAGCTGTAACAGTACCAATGCTCGGGGTATAAACAACACTGAAATAAATTGTGTTAAAAGAAAACCACAAGTGGGTTGGAGTAGCAAACAGCATGGCAGCAAAAATGTGCAGAGGCACTCAGGAGAGACAGGAATTGCTTAAGCCAGTTTCACAGGCAGTGAAAACAAGTCACAGCACAGGCTGGCAAGAGCTGTGAACAGTCAAACCCCTCAACAGCACAGGAGTCAAAAGACTGACCAGAGACCTTGTCCCATGGTAACATTCACATTCATATCAGTAAGAATAGGTTTGTCTCATTATATTCAGTTCAGGTTATCTGCTATAAAGGTGATGAACAAAGAAGAGGTGAGAAATGCAGATTAAAGATCGTATTTTGCTCTTCCTGCTGTGTTTGCCTGCACAGTAACAGCACGAGTGCTGGGGACCACAGCCTGTAACAGAAGCAGGGCTACAGCATCAGTCTCTGGGGGTTATTATAAAGTTATTTCTGCCATCCACATAAGCTGAATTAATAACTAACCAAATACACTTAGAAGCAGTCTAACTTAGCACAGGTTTACAAAAGACTTGGAACTAGGACGCCTTGCTGAAGGACAGGAGTAAAATGTCAGTGGTTTCCTCCTCCGCAAGTTGGAGATTTTTTTTCTGCTATTTTTATCTGCCCTGCAAACACTTTTAGGCCAGCCAGCAAAGGCCTTCGAGGAGTATCTTTGACTCAGCTGCAAATCTACAGCCCGAAGATAACACAGGAAACATATGGAAAGCCTTGTCTCTGTCATCCCTACTCCCTTTGAGCCCAGGGTATCCTTGATTGCAGCTGCTGAGAGGACGCACATCACAGTGACTGCTCTGCACAGGGGTCCTAGCCAAGCAGGGAGGGCTCTCCTTCTGGATGGGTTTTAGAGATCAGTGGCATCACACCTTTACACCAGGCAGCAACGTTGCCATAAGGGATTTCCAATGTAACAGGCAAAGAGTGAAAGCAGCATTACCCCTACAATTCCTTGCCAAAACAGGAGCAGTGTTTCTCCATGTGTGGAGTCAAGTTCAGAGCTGATCTTACGCATCCTTTAAGCTACTCATGTTAGAAATAAAGACACAGAACTCTTTGGGTACTCAGGTATCAGCTGTGCTTGTTTTGGGTGCTGTCTTACAGAGCAGCGGCTCTACAGAGGTGGGCAACTCACCAGCTGCAGTTCCACAGTGCAGGAAGAGATCTGAGTGCTGCTGCAAGACTATGGAATTCACATTTGGAAAGCCTTTCTAAGAGAAAACTAATAAAATAGAAAAAAAAAAAAAGGAAGAATAAAAAGACATCTTCCTTCCCAGTGGCAGCTGAACCAATTGCATAGCTCTGCATAGCTGTGAACTCTGAAGGCTTCACTGCAGAACATTACAGGAAAGTCAAATCATCTGCCCTAATTTAGGTGGCTAAAATTTTGCATCTGATTCTAAATTATCCACACTCTTTTCCTTTTACACTCAAGGGAGGATCTCAGTGGATCATTAAAATTAGTGTCAAAGATCAACTGAACAAATTTCCCTCTAAAGGTAAATGTGACTTCCCAGAGACTGCCAAGGAAGCCCTGGGTCAATTTGGCATCTAACTTTTAGACAGCTCAGGCCAATGAGCCCTACACAAAGTGCATGACCATGGCCAATAGAGAGCAGGGCATGTAGAGCTGTTGGAAAGTGACCTTTCATCAGGGTCAAACCCTTATACCTAGGCTGGTTGTCTTTGATCCCAACAAGCACTATTGAAGAGATGGTTTAATGAAATACTTGTTCCTTGATACAGCAAACAACTATTTCACCAAAACTCATTGTTTAAGTGCCAACTTTCACTTGGGATCAATTTGTTTAACTGAATTTTTCAATTAGCCAAGTAATTCACTTCCCATTTATTCACATGCACGATACAGAGCAAGAGCAAAAGATTTCATTTGATTCATAACCCTGTGTCTCAAGACTCAGGCTTGGACTGTCATATGGGCAGGAGGCAGCCACCTAATCCCTGAAAAATTTCATTAGCAAAAAGGCCATGCTCGAAGAGCAGGAGCTGTTTGTAAGGGCAGGATTTGGGGGGGGGAGGGGGGCACGGTATTTAAGAATGCAAGCATGCCTAAACATAAAGTACTGTCGTTTTTAAACAGACACTGAGGTAATAAAAATAAATCAGTAAGAAATTGAATATTTTGGGGAGCTTGTCCCTAAAGTGCATACAATTTCTTTTGCTTGAATTGAAAAATCAAAGATGGGAAGCGGGGGGAGAAAGTAAACTGGACAAATCTTTCTGCAGCATGATGTTATTTCTTACTCCAGATCATAAACTTATACAAAGTTGTACTGGAAAAACTGAATCTGCGCAGCCATCAGGTGCTGTTAATTTTATCAGAGGTGCTTATGTCCATACTCAGTGTTGTAGCTTCATCTCTCAAGATCTAGAAAGGAAAATCTCTCTTAATTTCTTTCTCCAGAGAATTTTATTACTGATAGCAGGAGACATGGCATTGCTTGCAGCCCAGAGAATTGACTTTTTATCACAAAACCAAATCTGCAGCAACTTCAGATTTCTGAAACTTTGTTTAAAGATGGCAAGTGTCAGCTCAAGTGTAAAACAATTAAAGAGGGGGAAATATATGGAAGAGACAGGTAAAAATAAAAATTTAAAAAATTTTATATTATTTAATAACACTTTGGGAGAGTTATTTCTAATATGCTGAGGTACATATTGACTTTCCCATGCTTAATCTAAAACAAATAATCTGAACTAACTCTGTACAGATATTTTACACTTGCATAATTCAGACATTCTGATAAGATCTACATATACCAAAGCTAACTGGGGGAAACTCTCAAATGACAAGCTCATACTGGCAGATGGCATGAAACAGATAGGTTTCTTTGCCCTTTCATATTTATTCCTATTGCCATAGTGCAAACTTTCTGTGGTGAAACCAAGATGGGACTCAGAATCTGGCTAGAGCTTTTACATTAATATACAATTAAAATCCATGGTCTTACATATCCGCTTATAGATAAAACTCCATAGATAAGACTCCATTTCTTTGGTATGACAGCACTGAAGCAAGATCTTGATACCTTGTTGCCAGAAAGATCGATCTGCCTTAAATGTGACACAGTATCAGGTAAGATGAATTGGGTAAGCTGCAATTATCTACAGCCACGGGTTGACGGGGCCTTCAGCCTGCAATTTAACCAGGACAGGGGAGACTCACAGCTACAGCTTCCTCAGTGATTTCTGTAGGTTTTTGTTATTTTCCCTGAAATGTCCATTGCAGGTTCTGTCCTGTCACAGTCCCTATCAGGGGAATCAGCAGCACTCTTTTCTTTCTTTTCTTCTTTCAGCACCCCTTTTCTATTGAAAAGGCTTCAGATGAAGGCCCTTCTCAGTGCTGCCTATGTATCTAGAGAACATGCACATGGCCAGACTCAAGATTAGCAGATTGCTTGAGACAGTAAGGAGGAAATCTTGTTTTGACCAAGCTCCAGGCAATGCTGGGTTCACGGGTTATATTTAATAATCCAAATATTCACCTCTGACAGCAGAACTATCACCAGAAGTGGGTCAGTAGTTCCAGGTATCAGAGGTATCAGACTCCCTTTCCTTCCTGAGTTATCCCTCTCACAAACTGCCCATGGCAACTTTGGACATTTCCCCCTTCCCAAGAAGGCTGTTTGTTTGCTGTCACAAAGGGGGTGTAACTGCTCAATCAGGAAGGCAATAGGCAAAAGGAGCAGATAAAATGAGCACAGCTGACAAAGCTATCTCTATGAGCCCAGTCATGAACATATAAGTACAGGGTATCTTCCAGGTGTTTTGCAGAAATATTTTTGACCCCAGGGCCAGACACTCCCCAAGGCCCAGCAGAATTGCCAAAATCACCTCCTGACTGAACACACCTCGTACAGGAACTTCAAAGGACATCTCCAGACTCCATCCATCACCAACGAAAAAACAACAGTGATTTTCAGGAAAAGGAAGTGTCAGTAAAGCAGGATCCTAAAAACCCAGCAGAGACTGATTGGTTTTCCTGAGACTGATAAGGTAAGAAGGCAGTACCTGGGAGGAAAGCCACAGTACCAGTGAAGGCTGTTGTGGTGCTTTGGTGGTGGTTTTTTTAAACAAAACAAACAACATGGGCACCCTCTCAGGATGATTTCCTCTGCTGTCTTGCAAGAATTACACTGGAAAAGATGACTACTTTCCCCGTACAGTTTGTCAGCTACTATTTATGACTAAAAGACTTGCTTCCCTATCTCCTGCACCAACACAGATATATTTTGTGCAGTCGTGCAATAAAAATGAGATTGCTTTATGGATTAAGAACAAAGAATCATCTATTCCTCCTTCCAAGTCCTCTCTTACATTCCAGCAATTTCACTGCTGAGAAACTGATAACAAAGGCCTACCCAAGGAGGCAACAGTACCAAGAGCCTTTTCCCTCCCTTTTCCCTCCAACAGAAAAGTTGTATGTTGGGGTTTGAAGTATCCAGTAAAGAAAACAGCTAGTATCACCATCTGTAAAAAAGATAATTCTCTCTGCTGTATGCTGCTGGGTGCCAATGATGGACCTTCGAAATTTGAACCAGTAATATCCTTAAGCATTACCTGGAATGCTTGCAATCCAGAAGAGTTTTTGGAAGTTACTAAATTTGATAGCTACCAAAGGGTTTTAAATGTCCCATCCACAGAAGAGAACATAAAGAACTAATCTAATTATTAAAGTATCTTTCTGCATTTGCCTGTACTTTAACTTATGCTGTTCTATTCTGGCACAGACCAGGCTGAGGTAACATCATAACTGCAAGAAAAGGGTTGTAAAATTACTTTTGCTTTTTACAACATCGGCACACTGGAAGGCTCACTCGTGCCTACCAGAGACAGTAAACTTACAACTAGGTTTGTAACAGTATACTAAGCAAGCATCCCACAGATAAAACCTCCTAAAACTCACTTCTCTGGTTTCCTGAAAGATCTTGCATCCCTTCAGATTCCAAATGTGGCACTTGGGAGGACACGCATAAATGTAGCTCCATGCTGTGAGATGCAGAAATACAGCTCTCTCTTTAGGAGGTATCTGGATTTCCCAATTGTAACAACAGTGCAAGACAGAACACACTCAGCATATGCTGAGTTTGTGCCTGAACATGGACAGCTGCTTAGATTCCACGTAGGATTTTCTATTGGATGGGATGGTTTTGAGGTCAGAATTGATAAATACAGAACACGATCTGAAGCAAGACAGTAATCAACAATGTCCTATCATCTTCAGCTCCATAACTATTTTGGAAAGTACTTAGATACAAATGGGTTCTGGACTAAGGAAACCCACACTATGCATAACATTTTCAGGCAGAACCTGAGAATTCTGGCAACTAGAGTGTCACACAAGATGTTAAAAGGAATGGCTTTCAGAAGTTAATCTCTCTACCCATGCAGCGTCTTTCATGACCGGCAAAAGAAATTTTAAATTGTAAATAGCCTACATTTGGAATAAGCTTAGAAGGTGAGCAGATGAACAGTGTAACCTGCTGCCCAGGAATCAGGGGTCATGGGGACACAACGAGCAGGACAAGTTTGAAGTCCAGAGACTACACTGTTGAAAAGGCAAAAAGGCGTTAATTAAAATGGGTGTTTGAGAGCTGTTTAGTAAAATAGTTTTCTGTTGGAAAATACTTCACTAATCAGTAAATAATCAGTAAATAAATAGATAAAAATACGTAAGTTATCATATATTATTTCTGTCCAAATATGCCGTAATATGCTATTGAAGCTTTTCACTTTGATTTCAGTATGTACTTTAGTTTGTTTGTATTTTGATTTTTACATGGAAGGATACCCTGTGACATAATTACACAGTAAAAAAGATGATTAAAATTGATACTTTAAATCCTGGTGAAATAGGACTGAATTTTGTTTTAATATTCTTAAACTAGAAAGTTATTTGGAAGCTGCATGTCCAGTAGCCTTCATAAAATTTAACTCCTCTGCATAACTAAAACTGTCTGAAGGTTTGTGTTCTTGCAATAAAGTGCAATTCTGACAACCACCATTTGCAATCCGTGGACCAGGTTTCTCTCCCAAACACGCTTTAATTCAAACAGAAAATATGGATTTAAATCAAAACAGGCAGACTCAGAAATACGCTGGATGTTACTAAAAGATATAGCTCACCGCATTGCTTCTTTTCTTTTTTACCATCAACCATAGAAAGCTTTATTCCAAGCCTGATCACACTTTCAGTTACAAAACACGTGGCAAAAAATAACAGTTAACACGCAAGATCTGCCATATTTCTACTTGCCTCTATTCTTATACTGGACTTTCCACACTGAGGGATGGAGAATAAACCTCTCTCTCATTTTTTAACATAATGAATATAAGGGTAGTAAACAAATGTTTTTATTATTTTTAATTTCATTTTTAAAATCTTTCACTTTCCCCAAGCCGCCATTGGTTAGTGCAACAATCCAGCACAGTGCTAGTTGCTGAGGTATACATGGTTAAACTAATTTCACCTTCAACCAAAACCACAATGTTTTCTCTCCCTCCTTTTTTTTAAAAGTAATGAAAGCCAGATATTCACTATTTCACATTTCTAAAAATAATTCCACTCTAGAGTAAAGAATGGTTTTGTAACAATGACAGGCTGCAAAAAGCAACAGCCTTAGCTTTGATCACCCATAGAACTCCTGGTGTTCTTTTTTTTTTTTTTTTTTAATATGTTTTGTGCAAAATTAAGTTCTGTGTAGGTCTGTACCATAATTTGGAAAAAACTGTGTATAAAATGTACTTAATTTTTAAAAACAATCCCAACATCAAACAACAGAGAAAGAAGAAACAGATCAGATACAGCTGAAGTTTTCACATGAGAAACTAAATATAGTATGTTCTTAAAGCTCCAGTAATACATTCTTCCAAAATCCAGAATGCACTTTGGTCATTATTAAACATTAGTACAGAGGCAAATAAAATACAAAACGCTTGTTTGTGTTGCTTTATATATAAAAATACTTTTATACCACATAAGTTTAAGACTCATTACTTCAAATCTTTCAAGATTCTGAAGATTAGCAAACATAGTGCAACGTTCAGATTCTTGTCACAAAATTACTTATGATTTTTCAACATGAAGCCACTGTTTTAAAAACATAAAATGTAAGAATACTCGCACCTGGTGATATTAATCCTCCCAAAAGAATTTGTAGAAGGAAACTTTGTTCCAAGTAACTTAATTCTAAAGGGATAAACACATATTTTTGTCACACTGAAGAACCAGGAGTCTATGTGACTGGTCCATGTGGGAGGCAGGAACAGAAGGCAGAGGGAGAGGTGTGACACCCACGGCTGTGAAATCCCAGTGGAAAGCACAAGGGGATGAAAGCACAAGCGGATGACACCTGCTGCGGAGGAATGGGAGGTTACTTGAAGACACAAATTTGCCCAATACCAGGCTTCATGAGCTCTGCTGCTCAGAGAAACTTGTTCTCTGTGTTTAACTGTTCTTAAACTTCAATGTGGTAAGAATGGCATATACTATAGTGTACAAGAGGAGAGCATCTATCTATCTTTTGCTAAGTCATTCATAGCATTCCTTTCACCGGTAAATAATTCTTGTTTAAATACTCAACTTCAACATATAATACATATTGCTCCATAGTTCACCATAATATATTCCAATTAATATACATTTATATGTATAAAGTTTCTCATTAAAAGTAACAATAAAAAGTGCACATGCACAGTCAGAGCTGCACAGAACAGCCCAGTATTTCAAATAAATACAATATTTAATTTTTATCAAAATATCATACAGCATGGTAACCATTTACAATTATTGCTCTAATAAAAGTGTTTTCAAAGAACACTTGTTGACTTGTTAAATAATATCTTATTAATATCCCAGGATATTTAAACTGCAGCCTAAATGAGTTTAGGTCCTGGAATTACTCAAAACATTAGAAATTTCCACTTGTTTCTAACAGTAATATAAAATAGTTCTGCTACCTATCATACTGTATTGTCAGTACTTCATGTTTTGTATATGTCTCATTTTTCTATTGCAACCAAACATCTATTGATGTTATGTTGTCCTCATAAATGACTGGTACAAATGAAATATTCTAAGCAATTTTACCACGCTATCAAAAACCGAATTACTTCCATATAGTGTTACTGTAACTAAAAATGTCCAGCATTGGCTCCAGCTGTAATAACAGAGTAATTTAGTGTAATCTATTTTCAGGATTTCAAGTTCTCAGACACACAGTTTTTGACCCTTCCCAAATCTGACCTTTTCCAAAACTAAACAAGTAAGTTTGAAAATAAAATATAAATGTCAACTAAAATGAACATAAACCAGAGAGAAGATGAAATAAATATAAAGATTGCACAAGACGGATGTAAACACTTCAGTTTTCCAAATGACATCCTTGAAGAGGTTGTAACACCTGAAATACAGATTCAGTGGCTGCTTTGAGGCAGTTTTGTCCATCAATGAGCTTTTCTATAACACTGTATTATTTCATCTTCTTTCTATACTGTCAAGATTTGATCTTCCAGAGCTGCAAAAATTAGAGCAGAACATCAAGGTTACGTCTCATCTCATTTTTCTGTTTACCAGAAATGCAATGGCACCACAATTTTTTTTCTTATTATTTCATTTGCTGAATATTCTATGATACACAAAATACATTTTACATTCATTTACTTCTAATAGAAAAAAAAGAAAGGGCAGATATAAGCAAACTCAATGGCAGATCAAGGGCTCTGTGACAACGACAAGCTTGTGGAAACTAACATGCCTCATAACCTGAATCTTTAAATAGTTTCCAGAGTTTGTGGTTCAGATGGGGCCAGAGAGAAGGACCTAACAGAGACAATCCTTCAGCCGCGACAAAATAACTGTGTAGGATTGGTCACGGTAATACAGTGTAATACTTTACTGCAGTGCAAGGATAGCCTGTATCCTTCTGCACCCCTTAAAGAGCTACATAGTCAGCCCTGAGGAATTAAAGAGAGAAATCAAATCTGGGATACGAAGAAAAGCTAAAGAATGTCTTGTATTCATGTGTACAAATATCTCCATATTTATGTCTAAGAATTCTTGTGTCCTAAATGAAGTTACAAAACCTTGAAAATGAAAAAAAAAAAAAAAAAAATGTTCAAAGGGCTGCTCTGACAAATACATCATTATTCTTCTGATACAGTTTTAATTTAATAACCATTTTCAAACAATAAATATCATAGTTAATACAGCAAAGAATTAACTAGGCTACAATGTATGATCCATCTATCGCAATATTCTGAATGCCATGGTGGAAAAAAAAGAAAGTTTGTCAAGTACTTACCTTTAGATTAAATCCAAGCAAGTCACTGATGACACCAGAAACAGCTGACAGGATGACAACTTGAGTGATGTTATAAAGCAGTGGATTCATTGTAAGCCCATATAACCTAAAGGGACTGTCCAGTTCCTAATAATGCAAAACAACAGAATCATTAAAAAGCGAAAATTACACAAAGGGGGTTTTGTTCACATATGTATTAAGCAATATTAGACAGTTTAGGAAGCTTTCAAGTCCCAGTGGAATAAAGCATTCTTTATTATTCGGGATATAAAAAACAACGCACCGGGAAATATCCATCACGTTAACTGACTGCTGACTGACGGTGTCTAAGTAACCCTTCAAAAAACTGGGGGCTACTCATCTATGGAATTGCACACAGAGTCAAGAAAATGGAGATCTAGGTGCCATCATTTTAGAATTCCTTATAATTTTCCAGAAATCACCTTCGGTGTTGAAAGAGTGACAGCAGAACAACCAAAAATAAGAAAAGAAAGCTTTTCCATAATGACAGAAGGCTACCTCAGTACTATGAAAAATTAACAATATCTTTTCTATTGCAATTCTCTTCATTTTCCATTAATTTTCAGACTAATTATTGACCAGCATAACCAGAAAGGATAATAAAGGAGAAAAATACTAATACTCACTTGACTGCCAATATTTTACTTTTTTTTCTATTGGAAATAACAATTAGCCCAAATTAATCTGCAACAAAACTTGAACAAAGAGGCTTGAACAAATTTCACCAATTTTCCATCACTGGTGTGTGAATATAGTTACCCAAAGTTTTCTGGCCTAGAAATATGTCAAATAAAGGAAGGAAAAAAGCTTGAAGATATAAGAGTGGGTTATATAAAGTACAACAACTATCCACCGCTTTGGTCCTTTATATTTTCTAGCTTTAAATTCATCCTCATCTCTCTACTGCATTACATCCTGGGCCTTGGACAAGGCCTTATAAACCCTTTTTTAATAAAGAAGAATTTCAAAGCTCTGACTCTTCTTTCAAAGAGGTGAAATAAGAACAAACAACCTTTTCATTTAGATGTAATATGGTATAAAACTCTGCTGCAAATACAAAAGATATAAAAGACATGATTCTGAGGAGAGCAGAGAAATTCTTTAAGAAAAAAGTTTTTAGATTTTGGATTCATCTTACCAATTTTGTGAGTAAGAAAACAGTAAGAATATTCAATATAATCCAGTCTTTAATGAAAGCTTAAAGATCAAAAACATCCAAAATCAAATTAAAACTCATGATTCCATTTAGCTACTGGGCATGAAATACATAACTGTGCTGATCAGTAACTACCAAAAATTTATTTAAAGCTCATACCAGGTGGCTTGAAAATATCACTTTCGGCATGTTCTCACAGTAACTAAGTGATGGGCTGGGTCTGGGATTTGTGCCACAAAAGCCAAGTTCCCTATTGAAAAGGCCATGTCAGTTGATACACTTCTGGCAAAAGTAAAACATGAACACTTTTTCTGAAACACTGAAAAAAGTATGATAAAGGTGGAGCAAATCACACCAAGGGTTGATCAGCATCCTCTGACCAACTGCAGCCACTTCTCTCACTTCTCCCTACCAACCTCCTCACAGCACACAAACATTTCAGCTCATGACATGATTCCCTGAACTTGTTGTGCTTTGTCTAGTCTACTTGTACAGTCCCTCCTTGAAATCAGATTTTCTGCATCCACAGTGTCCTTCAACCAACAGTTGCACAAGTTTGCTACCTGATGCACAGAGAATACTTCCTTTTGTTTGCTCCAAAACCAGGTCCTAAAAGCTTTGCTGTCCCTTATTCTTATATCAGGAGATACAGCCAGTAGCTGATTAACCAGGTTCTCCTTATAATGCCGTAGCATAACTCTCAAGCTGTTGCTCTGTCAGCTTTGAGTCCTTTCTGACACCAGTCCTCTCATGGAAAATGAGAGCTGGCTAGGTTAAAAACAGAGTTTAAGCTTCATTTTAAGCACCGCTCCTCGGCACACAGGAATCAATGGGTTAAGTGATCAGACTTATTCAACAGGTGATAGAATGAGGCCACAAGGCCTCAAATCACCACTGTATATACACTCAAAAACAGACAACAAAATTGCAACCCCATCCAAAGCTTCATCATCCTGTCTACCCTCAAGTACCTCCTCTCACACTGCTCATATGCTGTTAAAGAGTAAAACTTACTGTATGTAATCATAATTTGCAATCCACAACAATAGCAACACAAGTAACATCACAGTGAAAGAGACACAGAGCAGATTTAAACCAAAGAATACTGTACTGCCTGCAAAAGTAAAACAAGTGGTTCTTTAACAAACCTATTCTGCTTGTTACATATAACACAGGAATACTATTTTAATCTTACCTTCAATAACTTAGTAGCAAGTTTTAAAACATTGTTCACTAGTGTCAGTTCCTCCTTCTTATTAGGCTTTTTCTCCATTTTCAAGTACAAGTTTATCTGATTTAAAAAAAAAAAAAAACAAACCACAAGTATCACCCCTTATTCAGAATTTAAAGGAATTAATTTGAAAATATTTAATATTACAATGAAGTGATTACTTAGCAGGCAAATGACAGAACTGCAATGACATTTGTCCAAGCAAGCAAATTTTTTGTTTCCTTTTTAATATTTAAGAAGAAGTACTAGCTCAGCACCACAGGAAAACACAATGTTTTATGATATAACAAAATACATTTGACACTATTCTAGCAACAACTTCAAAGTATAGTCCAATCTACAAATTAGGCAAGAAAAACCACCATGAATGTAAGGTTTGCATAATTTCTTTTTCCTCCTTCAACAATTGCCTGAGGTTTGTCAATTCATTCCCAGGTTTTTATACTAGGAGGCAGACCTGACAAGGCTTAAAATCCCCAGAAGTTATTGAATAGACTAAAATGCTAAAACACAATTCTCCTAAAGTGTAATTTCTTTTAAAAGATTTTAGTATAATTTAGTACTTTGTGAGCACCTTAAGTGAAGAAAATCAATCTTTCCAGTGCCTTGAAATATTTGAAAAATTATTAAACTCTTCATTACTATAGAAGTATATTGAATATCTCAATATTTTTGTGATGCAGACTTTTTCAGGTCACTGTTTCTGAGAAAGTTAAAGAGCATAAATTTGCTCTCTTATGACCTTCTAGCAATTTTGAAACAACAGCTTTCATTCTCAAACAACACGTTTGATATTCTACACCAGATAAAGGCTAGTTTTTTCTTGTCTATTGCATACAAAAGCAAATCAAAAGAAAAAAGAATTTGAAAAGCCATTAACTTCTTATTTTAGGATGACAACCTTCAACAAAATAAAAAATGAACAATTCAGCAATGTGCTGAATTAGTTCTTCAGATGACACTTACCAAGCTATGGAAGCAAAGTTGCAGAAAGGAAGCGATGCTATATGATGCTATGATATATTTAACCACCTTGTTGTAAGGTGGTTATTGAAATAAGGGCCACAGACATCTAAATAAAGTAACTGAATATTATCAGATCTTCCTAAAGGGCTACTGTAAGATTCTTACAGATTATAAAAATAAAAAAATATGCCTAATATATTCCAAGGTATATTAAGCTCCTGAACTATCAATTTCATTTTAAAGTCAAATTACACTTTCAAAGGCAAAGATATTCCAGCCTTTAAATAAAAAACTACTGATTTCAACAATTCAAGATTTATGAAAAGGACTAAACTAAAAATAAAGGCTCTAATTAGCAGCTCTGAAAACCCTAAGGAGGTTCAAATCTCTTTTAACAGTTCCTAGAATCGACTAGGTTGGAAAAGACCTCCAAGATTATAAAGTCCAACCCTTGACCTAACACCATCATGGTTACCAGACCATGGCACTAAGTGCCACATCCAATCTCATCTTAAAAACCTCCAGGGATGGAGAATCCACCACCTCCCAGGGCAGCTCACTCCAAAGTCTGATTACTCTCTCTGTAAAAATTTCTTTGTTATATTCAACCTAAGCCTCCCCTGGCACATCTTAAGCCCGTGCCCTCTTGTCCGGTTGTTGGTTGCCTGGGAGAAGAGACCAANTCTTGATGCGGGCCAGGATGCCATTGGCCTTCTTGGCCACCTGGGCACACTGCTGGCTCATGCTGAGCTTCCCGTCAATCCAAACTCCAAGGCCCCTTTCTACCTGGCTGCTCTCCAGACACTCTGTGCCCAGCCTGTAGCGCTGCAGGGGGTTGTGGCCAAAATGTAGGACCCGGCACTTGGCCTTGTTGAACTTCATCCCATTGGAATCAGCCCAACTCTCCAGTCTGCCCAGGTCCCTCTGCAGAGCCTTCCTGCCTTCCAGCTGATCAGTGTTCCTCCCCAACTTGGTGTCATGTGCAAATTTGCTAATGGTACACTCAATCCCTTCATCCAGATCATCAATAAAGATAAAATAGAACTGTGTCTTTTAATCAGGAGAGGAGTTTAAATGTGCACATGCACAGACATCTACTACATCTATTTTGAGACTCAAAACTGGCAAAATAAAAACTTTGATCAGACCATAATTGTTTTTTTCTCAACAACTTTACAAGATCAATTAAAACACTTTCAGAAGGACTTGAAAAATTACAGGCACAAATCATACAGCCAAAAAATTATTTTATGTGAAGCAATTGGTCTTTTAGTTTCCCATCATGACTCCTAATTATTAAATTCATAGGTCGAATTTAAAGCACACAGAAGAGCCTGGAACTTTGCTGGTTGAAAGTAGAATTTGCAACTTCATCCTGTTTGTGACACATTTAAATTGGATCTCGAGATGAGGTTTCTTTGTCTTTTTTTTTTTTTGTTATTGTATTTTTCTGGTTTTTTGTTTGTTTTGCAGCTTTGTTCTCTTCTCAGTAAGCCTATAGCTTTAGTGTATGATTTTCAAGGACACCAGATCAGATGTGCTTTTTTAGATAAAAGTGAGTGTCAGTCAATTGTTTGGGCTTGACACCTCTCATGAAAAGCCAACATGTCAGACTTTCATGAATCCATCTCAAGAACACTGTAAATAATAGTATCCAGCTAGCAAGTGAAACCAGTCCAAAAGAAGTTCTATCTGGGATGAAGCATATACTTTTCATTTGCTGAGAAATGACTGTGAATTCTATTTCGGTTTTCATTGCATAAGGTTCTTGGGCACTTCTGAGGAAAAACAGTTATAACAAGATAAGTTGGATTCAATATAAGATTCAATATAAGTTGGATTCAAGATAAGTGTCTGGTGACATAGCACTTCCTGAATTTTTATTTTTACTCTTTTTTTTTTTTTTTAAGTTCTGAGGACATACAGAAAGTGCTGCTTTCAATGTCCATGCTAGATAAAAATGTTCAAACACTGACTCCCATGAAGAGCAGCGTAGTATGGAAAGCTATGAAAGCAAAATAAAGGGTTGACAATCTCTCTCTTCCCTTGTTCTCCACATTTTTTTTTCCAATCCAACACTTCCCTCCACTTTCACTCCAGAAACAGCAGACAAACTCACTGGAACATTAGGCCATTTGTTCTCTGAGGATCAACAGAACAATGCAAAGCTCTCCAGGCTCAGGAGCTCTGAGAGGTTTCAAACTGGTGCAAAACAAGACATTGAGGACACGGCAGACAGGCAGTGTGGCTTCTCAGTGTCCAGCCTCATCACCTCAGGCAAAGACAGAATGAATTCTCATTGAGCACAACACTCACCATCTGTCATAGGCTTCACATCCTGACTTTGGGACACACAGTTTGGAAGATTTTATTCTCCAACTTTCACACATTTTCTCTAGAAAACCTGTGAAGTTTTCTTGAACTGCCTGTTTACCTTGCCCTGAATGCTGTTTTGCACCAGTGTGAAACTTCTCCAAGAAGGTTCTTCTTACTTAACACTAAGTGAACATGCTTAGCTCAGAAAGCTATCAGCAATACCAGGCAGAGAAGAGAGGGAATTCTGCAGTACAAACACTAAACAGAACATTCCTGAGAAGAAACACACAGACCCAAAGCCAAGCTTGACAGATGACTGAAGAAAATGTTTCCAAGGAGTTAAGAGGAGACTATATGTCATCCATGAAATCTAGCAGTCAAAGTTACTGGATGGGCAAAAGTGACTCACTTCATAGAGGAAAACTGTTTTCAGATCTTTTACTCTGCCATCCAATACTTTAAGATTTCAGGTTTCTTTTTCCTATTTAAAACCAACTTTTTATGCTTGTGTTCTGTTAGATCTTAAATTACAACAGATGACTCATACTGGTACATCTAAGCCCATGCACTTAAACAGAAATTGGGATATAGCCATCTCAATATTCCTTACAACTTCTGAACAAAGTCACACACTTACCTCTGAAACTGAGCTTCAGGTTGTAAAGGGTTGTTTCACCACACCATAATTAACTCCCTAGCCCAAACTTTTTTAATACATCTAAAATGTTTGACACCTACCAGATGAAAGATTTGTTTAGATACAAAAATATAGGTCTGCACAAATTCTCACCTGCTCTGTAAGTAATATTGAGGTATTGCTGTACTTTTTACTAGTTTCAGATCCAAGAGTAACAAATCTTAGGAGAAAAAGAGTTAGTGAAATGCACCAAATTATGAGTTCCCAGTTGTAGTGACAATCAAGGAAGATCTCATGCATATGAAGCAGCTGAAAACAAAAGAGTGAAAAAAAAAATCAAAATTTAATTCAAAGTAATAATTACATTACAACATAAGAAAACAGATACCTCCATAACTCTGAGAAACATTTTCCAGTAATGAATATATGTCAGATTTTTAGGCATGTAAGAGTTTTGATACAGTGTGGATTTAAAATTATGACTCAAAGATACAAGGTTTGAGACAACATATGTTCTGAAAGGTCTGATCAGAACTTAGGACTTTGTTTTTTCATGTCCCTAAAGCAATAGAAAAAAATATACTCTGGGACAATTTTAAACTCATGTTCAAACTTGCAAAGACACTATATGGGATAAAAATCAAAATACACCCTCAAATGTACTAAATTTTATTTGAGTTATTGCTAAATTACATTCTTAATAAAATACTTATAGTTAGCTACCAAGCAAACACAATAGAGTTAAGTAGGGAAGAAACTGTAAAGAAAATACAACCAGAAGCCGTTCAGAAGCTCCCTTGCATTTTGAAACAGAAGCTCCAAGAAAAATCTTAAGCAGTAGAAATCTTCTTTAAACATAGATTTGCTTACTAAAAGATATTCCACTAGAGGGCAGGCAAATATAGCCAACAAGATTGTTTCTCACAAAAATCATCAAGGTCAGTCTCAACTGTCTTTGCAAAGATGTGTTTTAATGCAAAATGCTAGGGGGGAAAAAAGTGTCCCAGAAACCACAATGAAAGATGAAAGAGGATGAATCATAGAGTATCTTGAGTTGGCAAGGACCCACAAGGATCATTAAGCCCAATTCCTGGTCCCGCACAGGACAACCCCAAGAATTACACTGTTCCAGGTGCAGAATCCACCACTTGCCCTTGTTAAACTCCACACCATTGGTGATTGCCCAGCCTCTTAATTTGTCAAGGTCATGTTAGGAATTATGCCATAAATAAGTTTCTTTAGCTATTACAGAAAAATAATCAAGTAAATGAAATGAACAATACAAAATGGAGCTCAATCTTCTGAAAAGCTGTAACAGCTATTACTGGTTTTTCACTGTGGTCTTCTAGCTTACTAGAAATCACTATGCACAAGGCATTCAAAATTGTTTCAAAAACTCAGTCACAGCTGTGTCTATACAAGTAAATTTTCCTCACCTGTGCACAACAGATAAACACAACTGAGATAGTCAGTAGGAAGGCAGATGAAACTATTACATCCACAGAGCGTTGAGGACCTCGACGCTGAAAATAAAGGATATGCATATATGTGAATTCAAATTTAAGATTTTGCTTTACACTAAAAATTTTGGTTGCTTATAGTTCCCTCTTTCCACACTCTCCAGTCTCCACACTCCACTCCTTCATGTTTTTGTAAACCTTTTCCTACTTCCAAAAACTACTGATAGCAGATTTCAGGGATCAAAATGCCTTACAGATAACACATGGGCATAATTTGTAGCTTTACCTACCTGGTGTACATACACTCACAGCACAAATATACACATAAATGGTCTTGCTTTACAGATTAATAAAGATTAATAACACAATGGAGTGTGTTGACACTATCTGGTGAGGCCCTTACAGTAAGATATTGTCGGTATTATACTGCAAGTGGTCACTTTTTACCCAACATACTCAGCCAAGAGACTTTTCTGCCAGCATTAGTAACACATTCAGACTTTATTCCAAGGTGAAAACCAGCCATGTACTTTCTCACAACCTGCAGACACTGCTGGTCCAGGGTCACTAAAATGAAGCATATATGGGACACATGCACCAATAGTAAGTGCACAGGAGATATATACTGAGACTAGAATACCAATCTTCCATCAGGAGCATAGGAGATATTTTATGTTAAAGCATAAATAGATATTGTTTCAAAATTTTTAAATGTATTAAATGTATTAAAATTTTATTACAGCAAAAATATACATTATTTTACCTTTAGATAGGACCTGAGAGAAAGCCACATTTTTATATTCTGTACTTTCTTCAAGCGGAAGTGAGGAACCTCTGATTTTCTTGCCCTTCTGGCAGATGTTAGATGACCAAAAAGTTTGGCAAAGAGTAGCCTCTGCAGAGAAGAAAAAGAAAATTAACTGTAAATTGATTTTCATGGGTATTAAAAAAAATAAACAGAGAAAAGGTTTCACATAATAAGTCAAAGGTACAGTGTACCAGTGTAAATTAAAATATATTCATATAAAGCAGAAATAAGTGCAGCATATTATTAAAAAGAGGAAATACACTAAACATTTTTAAAGTCTCCATATTTTAGTGATAAACAACATTTAGCTACACTTGGGAGTTCCTTTCTTCAAATTTTAGACAACAGAGCTGATAAACTTCTAAAATTTTGGACAAAAACCCTCAAACCTGCCAATCATTTACATTAGAGAGCACCTGTATCACAGGAGTTACTTTCAACAGAAATTACAATTATTAGAAGCAGGTTAATTCTATTCCACTGTATTACATCACAGATTTTGACTACAATTTAAGAACAGCAAGTATAAAAAATTTTCTTTTGCAGACCAATAAGTATCTATATTCTGCAGCTTGTAACATTGCTCTCTTAAAAGTTTAAATTGCAGTAACAAGCAATAGAAGAACTGGTGCATTAGTTCAGACAGCAGCTCTCATGATCTCCAGCCACAGAAATGATCTAACAACAAAGCAATCAGGGCTCTTGGACAGGGTCTGGATGGAACCATTTTGGATGCCCCACCCCTGGAAGTGTTCTCAGCCAGACTGGACAGGGCTTTGAGTAACCTGGTCTAGTGGAAGGTGTCCTGCCCTTGGCAGGGGGGTCAGAACAACATGTTCTTTAAGGTCTCTTCCAACCCGAATCATACTCTGATTCTATGAATTAAAGGTTTTTAATGGAAAACACTGGTAGAACAAACAGCAAATTTATAGAGTTCTTTTACTGAAGCTCCTTCTGCTTGTAGAAGCCTGAGACAAGGTGGGACATGCCTAAACATTGGGTAAATGCATTCAGCCAGTTTTCCCTCAGCAATGCTCTCCAGGAAAAAATACGTTTAGCTTCAGAGACTTCAGTCCATTGTAACTGAATCATCTGAACTGTAAGCCCACTGAAGTATTTGTCATCACTGATCTATGAATCATAGGGTGCTGAAGAAAACAAGTTTAAAAAACCCAAAAAGTCAAAAAATGCAAATATCAAACTTTGTTTTGCTTCAGATGAAGCTTTTTGGTTTGCTGTTCATACCTGTTTATAGGTCCTTTCTGCTACACATAGCAAGAAAAAGAAAATCCACACTAGAGACACACGGACCACGAAACTTATAATAACCATTGAGAGAACCAGAATGTCTCCATCTGATCCAAAAGCAGTCATGCAAAGTTCAGTGGCAGAATGTGTAGCTAGTTGTTCTAAGTCTTTAGCTTGGGAAAGTCGAAAGACAAAGGGCATTAATCCCAGGATTAAAGAGATGACATTTCCAAAAATCTGATAACCAATTCCGGGTATATAGCTGTTCACCTAAAAAAAACCCAAAAACAACCAAACAACAAACAAAGTATATTTTTAAGTTTGGAATGAATTTGGCACTAATTCAATACATAAAACATTAATGTTTCTGCCTTATCACAAAGAACACTTTATAACCTGATAAATTATATGAAAACTTCAACCAAGCATCTTCTACTTTACTATTAAAAAAAAGGATGTCCTCAAAGAGCACTTACTGCNTGAAAACTTCAACCAAGCATCTTCATACTTTACTATTAAAAAAGAGCACTTACTGTACAGGAAACAAGTAAGACAAATAATTTAAAAACCCAACAACATAACATTGTAAATAAAATCTGGTGCATATTCCTGTACTGAAAATTCGCTGAACACTTAATTAGCGAAGTGCACCAATCAGACTGTGCTGCTTAGATCCTATATGTTGCTCCTACTTGTGTTCTGGTTTAAGCTCTTTAATGGAATCAAAGTGTTTACAGTCCCCAAACCTGTGAAGTCTCTGAGTCAGAGATCAGAACTCGGATTGTGAACACGTTGCTTTTTAACAAGTTGGAGACAGTAAGTATCAACTTGTCAGAACTAGGCAGAGTTAAGCTCTGCAAGGATTTTATGTTCCACCCTACAATGTATTGTCTTTATTGAATAAGAGCATGACATCAATTTAAAGCTTTTCCAACTGTTTTCTGAAAAGGAGTTCTAAGAAAAAGAGGGAGGACTAGTGAGATATCCTACTGATCCTCTTACATGTTTGCTTCTTAAACTTTCTTTTCCAGTCCTAACTTGAGCATCCAAATACTCAGATCTGTATATCCCTAACCCAATACATTATTTGTTCATTGGGATCAGGAGATGAATACAAATATCCACAGCATCGCTTTGTAACAATAAGAGAGGTTGGCTGTGTTAGCAAGTACCTAACAATGCAAACACATTTTATTGTACCAACACTCAAGACTGGGTAATTCTTTAATCTGCTAGGTACAAGTAAATCAGTGATGTAAGCCACAGAACAATAATGTGAATAACAGATACTTTAAAAAAAAACCCAAACAAACAAATGAAAAAACCCACAACCAACCAAACTAAACCAAAACAACAACAAAAAAAGATAAAACACTAACCATAAAACAAGCTTATTTGTGGTAGTGCTTAGACCTCTAAATACAATATTTGCATAAAGTAAAATGAATACTCACTCTGTTCATTATCATACCACTGATTTCAAGCACAGACATATCTGCTTTCTTGCAGTCATTACCCTCCCATACAATTGCACTTATTTTTTCTAGTCCTGGATTCAAAGTGTGGATCCAAGGTAAATGACTCTGGGAAAGATAAGGAATATATTCCATCTGAGTGAAAAATCTATTGTCATTTCAGTATGCCTTTGTCAGCAACACACTGAGAAAAAACCATGCTTTAGACTGACAAATATTGCTGCATAGCATTTTTTTCTAACATATATTAACATCATCCCTCAAAATCATCTACTTATTTTCCAAAAAATAGCTGTGAGTACAGGGCTCTCTCCTTCTCCAACCTCCATTTTCTCTTAGTGATGAGTTACTGTGATTAAGGATCTTTTGACATTTTTTTCACTCAAACATATCAAAGAAGAGAGAAATATGAAAACAAGGATCTACTTACAAGTCATCCTTAATTCTGCCATGCTTAATGGATTTTTAAATTATTATTATTTTTCCCCTAACATTTTGGAAAGTATTCTTCTCAGGTTGAGGCCAAGGAAAACACTGGTTTTTTATTTGCTCTTCTTGATATTTGTGTACTTTAAAATTCTTGTTAGGGATAAAGACTCCCGATATGCAAACTATATTTGGCAAGACTCATTGGTCTCAGACTCAGAGGTAGGTGTCTAATCAATACACGCTGTTCCAAGAGCCAAGCAATCCCAGGCCAATCTACTGAATGCACTTAGAGCTGAGGGACCTTTTTCTCTAACCACGGAGCCAAAAAAACCCTGAAGGATATGAAAAATGTTGAGGTGACAAGTTCTTCTGAGGCCAATTCTTGACTTTCCTCAGCCCTGTCTCACTCCTCTCCCATTCAGGTGATTAAAATTGCTCTCCACTTTAGTCACCTGGCATTATGTGCATCACACTACTGAAAGTGGTGGTGCTGGCTGGGAAAAGGGCATGATATTATTTTTTAATTTTAACTTATAATTGATTTAAAGTAAACCTTTATTTTACTTTTATTTTATTGCTTGCTTTATCAGTATTTATCTGAAATCTTTCTATTCTGCTAAGTGCTCAATTATCTCCCTTTTTATTTCCACTTGATGAAAAAAATTACCTATATTATTAAAACAACACAAATATTTTTTGCAGGACTTTCTTAGACAGATTCCCAAGGTCTTCCTCTAGAGGGAGTATCAACACCAGGAGCTGAAACTCAAAAATTAAAAATCTGCAATCAAACAGAAAAAACCTCAACTGCAGAAAACCCAAGTCAATATACAAACTGCAGTTCAACTCACTATTGCAAGGCTTACACTTTAGTGTCTTATGCAATGCAAGCAAGAAGAACTAAAAATAAATCAAAAAAGCAAAGACTGAAATCCAAACTGCCATTTCTTTAGGTTTTGGGGGATATTTTTTTGTCAGGGGGGTGGGGGAGAATGCTTGGCTTTGGGGGGTCCCAACTTTTCAAATCAACAAATACATCATTTTCAATTCTGGCTATGAGTGAAGAACCTGTCTTTTGAAATTCTTTTCCTCAGTAGCATTAACATCGTCCCTTGCATGACATTCCTTAGTTGTGCTGATGTACTACCCATACATTTGCCTTGTTAACACAGAAGAATATTTCACATTCTCTCCATCTCTTTACTTAAATGGTTTAAATTAGTAATGTAAATAAAGATAAGGTATGTACTACAAATAAAACTGGCACTGAGACATGAACAGTTTTCATCAAATGAAGACTAAAATTGATTGTTAATGATCAAGTATTAATAATGCATTCTGTCCAACATTAGCCTAAGACAGGTAACAACTGAAGTGCTGCCCAAAGAAACACCAAATTTTCAGAAATTACTGTCTACATGCTGCTACGGAATGGCATTAAAGAAGGGAAATAAAAAATTATTAGCTTTCAGGAAAAAGAAAAAGTAAATAGAATTAGGCATATATAACATACCTGTGATATCATATATACAGTATATATAACATTAGATACTGCATATGTCATCTTGCTGTTTGCTTATGTATAAATGTATATATATAAAAATCAAACAGAAATACGTCTGATAAGTGCTTAAAAAAAAGTAATTCCACTAGAGAAAAAGAAAAGGGGGGTGAAAGGCCCCATCCAAAACCAAAGCAACAAAAATCAAACAGAAGAACAAAGAAAAAACTCAAAGAAACAAAACAAAATCCCAAACCAGAAAAAAATCCCAACCAAATAGAACCATTCATCAGAGGAAACTTCAATCCATCAGTACTTGCCCTGAACTAGAACTAAGATTCGAACACTCAAATATTCTAAAAGCTATTCAATTTTTGCATGTCGTCATATCCTCTTCACTTGACAAATTAATGACTGAGTAGGAGAAATCCTACTCAGGATTAAAACTATAGTTTTAATTCAATCAAATTGCTTTGGCTTTATTACTTCCTGTTATAGAGTTCTTTCTCCCAGGCCTCCTGTGACATGTGATAAAGTGGAAAATTCTGAACTTGTGTGTAGCGTTAAAAAAAACCCAAAATTGGCAGATACCAACCTGATGAAAGGGGTCATCTCTGTATTCTTTCTTCACACATGGATTCACTTGAGGGCTTTCCACATCTGTCTCACTGGTACAGGAGGAGTGACACTCTGCACAGTGTAACAGGTCCTCCCACAGCACATCTTCGGTTTCCGACTCCGGCCTCGCGCTCTCAGAATCCTGCCTGGAGCTTGAACACCGAGAACTGCAGCTTGTACCAGATTTAGGTGTATCCTGAAATTGAAATTGGCATTGGAATTAACACAGCTTTTTTATTCTACACTGTTTCCTGGCAGAACAGTTATAAAGTTCAAATTAGTTAATCTGTGTTTGTCTGGGCTTTTTTTATTTCCAATCCATTATCTTTCTCACCAGAAAGATTTAGATGTTTATTGAAGGTGTGTCTAAGAGGTTGCACATTTTAAGACACTGTACAAAAAAACAACGGTCCATGACTCCTGCTTTGTTGAGGAGTGGATCACACAATGAAGAATCAAATCATCAACACTGTTAAAAGGAAATAACAACTGGACAGATTTTTAGAACTCATTAGTTTACAATTTAACAGCAACTATCAAGCCTCCAGATATGTCTTAAACTTCTGAAGAATTGACTCTCAAAGTCTCCTTAAATCATGTTGTTGCTACTTACATACTTTCTCTAAGACAGAGTGAGCTTGTTTGCAGACAGTAATGAATCAGGTATACAGGAAAGGGTACACAGAGCTAATGCCAGTTATACACATAATCTGCACAGTCATACATAAAATTTCAATTATTTTAAACAATCTGCACTTGAGAAAGGAGTATGCCTTATTAAACTCAAATTTTACCCAGATGTTAGATAAAGAAAGAAAAATATTAAGTATGGGACATTCAAATCTCCCAATGCACACACACGAAATAATCTATTGTTGTCTTCAGGACAAGAATGCGGAGTTTTTAACTACTTTCCATAATAAGCAGAATCCATTTCCTACAGCACAGAGATGAAGTATTAAAAGCAGTACCAGCCTACTCACTACCATCCTCTGGCAATTTCCATTCCCTCTTAACACAGAATTTACTTCTTTCTACTAATTTCTCTTGAGAACATACACAATTTTTTACACTGAAAAAAAATTAAGCAATGTTTTCACAGACATACTGACTTATTATGGTTCATAATGTATTACTACCTAAAGAAACGCTCTTCAATCTTTCTGAAAACTATGAATTTTATGTAAACAATTTTGTAAATAAATATTTAGAAAAATTTGATCTGAATTCTTTCTCATTTTACAAAGTGAGGGGTAACATCAATGCAGAAAAAGTCTGAACTATTTTTTTTCTTAAATTTTTAAAATTAAGATATTTATAGAAAGCAGTCACTACTGGGCACCATTGAGGGCTGAAGTTAGTAAAGTGAGAACATTAAAACGAACTTCCTCAAACAACAATTAAGTTGACAAGTAAACATGAAGGTAAAAAGAAAATGTGGGACAATTTGAGAGTATATCCACTGGCTTCACTAATTTATTTTTTTTTATTACAAAGAAAGCTTTCACTGATTCTAAAACTATTGTTTCATTTCCTTTGTAATCGTGTGGGGGAGGTGAGTTGGTAACAACAAAGAAAGGCTTCCTCTTTCGTGGCATTGGTCAGAGCAGTAAATGGGGAACAAGGGTGAAACAGTCCTGCCAGAACTACACATGGAGCGAATTTTGTCTCTTCAATTCTGAAGGTATCTACACAGCCTTTCCTACCTCTGAAGCACTCTATGCAAGAGAAAATATATTTCAGGTAAGAAAAAAAAGAAAAAAAAAAAAATCAACTGTAATAGTGTCTTTCTGCCTCCTCTTGTCACACACTACAGCTGCACAAGGACACAGTCAAGAGACATCTTCTGTAATATGAAACAAGCAGTTCCAAGTATCAACCTGTTCAATTATCCTAAACCCCACATGCAAAAGGCATTAAACATTCAAATCAATAAGCCTTCTAGATCTTTTCAACCAAAGTCTGTGGGAAATAGATGAAAGAATAGAAGATCATCTAGCAAAGTTTCCTATGCAAAGCATCAAGGCTTTGCAGTTGTGATCAGAGAAAGCAACATCTGAACCCTTCCAAGGAGACATTTCTTATATCAAGTACAGAGTCTACTCATGAGACTCTGCCTAGCAAACCCACCTAGCAGTAGACTTTTGTCAGAGCTGATTTTATTCTTTACACTCTTTGGTCATAGTCTTAGTGAAAAAACAGCAATATAGCCTCTAAAGTGTTCTGTATATCTGTTAAGTTGCATACCATTAGCAAAAAAGAGCATAATTTTTTTAAGAAATAAACAAACAAAACTACAATAGGATATCCCTTTCTCTTACAATGTCTGAGTCCTTACAATTAAGGATTCTGCTAACATTGAATGCATGAACTCCCCTCTTCAGGATGTCATGAAGTCTCTCAAACTTTCGGTATCTTTATGCATTAAGAATTTTGTTAAGACTTCATGACAATATTTTAAATTGTTTCAACAAACCCGAGGGAATGAAAACTCAGAGTCAATCAGACTTCTCCACAAGAAAGCTAGTGAATCCAAAATACAAACTAAACGGAGAGAAAGGGGAGCAGGAGCATGACGAAAATTTGTATATTGACAATTACTACTGTTTCTGTAACAAAGTAAATTTCTAGGGGAGATAACTGGTGTCAAGAGACAGTAACAGAGTTGCCATAACCTGAGGCAAGATCTACAGAACTTATTTTAGGCTCCTTATAAGAAAGAGAAAAATAGGATGAAGTTCAAAAAAACTAAATTAAAATCTCTTAATTTCAAAACACTGTCATTAAACTAAAGCAAAAAAATCTCTGTCCCCCATCAACATGATTTCCAATTAACAGACTCCTAAAATCCAATACAGGAGAAAAAAGTTTGAGGAAAATGTATTTATTCATTAAGAAGTCAAGAAGTTTTAACAATTTACAGACAAGAAGCAGTAGAAATGAACATACCTCCAGAGGATAATGTTTCTTGTAATGGTGAGATTTCCTGTTTCGAAGTGTACAATCACTAGAAGTGCGTTCTACATTGCGACGTAAAGAATATCCAGTTTCAGGCCCTTCCTCACTGGAAACTTCATCTGATAAATTTGTCACAGTCCTGTGAGTATCCTAGAGCAAGAAATACAGTACTAATAAGACTTACAGTCACATATGCTAAGTCTTGTTCTTGATCACTGAAATCAAATTTCTTTCTACAACTTTAGTATCTATGCTCAGTTAAACCAGATATTAATGTATTTTCAAGTGTCAAAATTAAGTGGTATCATTAACATCACGAAACAGAAATTGTAATATCAAAATAAACATTTTTCAAATGAAGGGCTAGTTTATATTATACACAAGAAAAATTCCAACATTCTTATTTTAGATGTGATTTTGTCTCAGTTGAACCTACCAAGAAAGGGTTAGAGGAAATGTATTTACATTGGGGAAAAAAATTAAAACAACCAACCAACCAAAAAAACCACACCAAAAACCCCTAGCAAAACAGTGATAGCAGACACTCTAACACTGATTTATCAACACACACAGTACAAAGCTAACATTTACCTCTTCTCCCAAGGATAAGGTGCTACAGATTGCATTCTGAGATCACTAATTTATTTCACTTTTCATTTCCCTGATTTTAAACTAAAGTGAAAGTAGCCCTTACAGTAACAGAAAGAAAAAAGGGCAGCAAAAGGATCAACTGTGAAAAGTTTTTCTGTATATTCTCATTTGTTATGAGATCACTGGAAAGGACCCTGCAAAGTTTCCTGTCATCAATGAAATGCAAAAAGGATAAAAATAGCAAAATTTCTCTCTGGGAATACAATAAATCCTTCCTCCCTGTGCAACATCATTCTCTCTTCCATGACAAACTCAATTTTCTGAGATGCTTCAAGGGCAGGACATTTCCTCTTTTTGACAGCTGAGTTGCAGACAGAAATTGGGACAGGCAGGACAGCCTGGGGTGTCTTCTCTACTATGTTTTGCACTGGCACTGAAATGTTTTGATTTTCTTCAGAGGAAGAGATGAGAAGGAGAAAAGAGAGGGCCCCATTATTGTCTCTGCCAATTTCTCTTTAAAGTGGGTGTTCTCACAAAGCAAGTTCAACGTAGACAGCATTTTATCCATTCTATCAAAGAAATTTAAAACTGTTTAAAAATCAGTTTTTAAAACTTTTAAAAAAAACTTTTAAAAAAATTTTTCTTACAAATCTTTGATTTGATGAATTTTACGAAGAATGTAAAATGCTTGGAACTGGAGACAACTTAACCTTGCTATCACTGCTGAGAAAGCACCTCCTGCACAGGAACAAGGTGAAGTTTTTGCACCAAGATGAACCTTCATCACTTTCATTCTGACTTCATCATCATTTGAAAATTAATAATCCTCTTTTGAAAGCAACAAGCACACTTACTTTGTGATGACTGTGATTGCTGAAGACCTCTCTCACTGTTGAAGTGCTCCACCCCGTCTCCTCTGGCCTGATCACTTCACAGCGACGTTCGTGGGCCTGCACACATTCCTCACTGCCTTTACCTGTCCTTTTCCCATCAAGGGACACGTAGCCATTATCAGTCTCAGTGGATTTATCTATTGAGTTTTTTGCCTTCTTAGATCTATATTTAAAACAAATACATGTATTAAATTAATTATTCTCTCAATTATTTCCCAGTTTAAGCCCTGATTATTCCTCTCAGATCCTGTTTTTGTTCTACTACTAAGATAATCACAAACAACAACATTAACATTTGATGCAGTATTTGTAACTATTTAATCTTCTAAATAATACCCATTATTTTGTAACAATTTTAGGAAAGTATAAACTTTCAAAGTGTGTGAATGAAACGTCCACCATTATCTACTGAAAGAAAAGGAAACAGTAGAACCACAAGCCTCAAATGTAAACGAGAAACTCCTCTATTCCATCTTAACGAGAAAAGAGGTATGCTAGAAGTTGCTTTAAGAATTATTAATTGAAAGCAAGCATGCAATTTCCTGAAGCTGCAAACATGCTTTTTATTACTCTGTACACAGATATTTCTTGTTGTTTTAAATACACTTTGCTTATTGACAATTCAGCTAAACAAAAAGGGATTTACTCTTTTCAGTATTACTCCGTAACACCCCAGTAACATTTTTAAATATATCTTACAAACACAATAATTACACTTTTTTTCAAAGCACAAAATCTTAAGACCACTTATAACGGTGAACAGTCTTCCTTAACATCCTCTAGAATCAAAGCCCTTTACTAGTCAATAAATGTAGCAGCAAGACCAATGTAAGAAAAAAGGCTTTCTCAAAGCAAACATTTGGAGGATTACACTTCCAAACTAGAAAGTGCAGTGGATGAAGGAATGAAAAGGAATAACAGCTTGCTACCTTACTGACAGACACTACTTTTAGTCTTTGATTAAGCTTCTGTATTCTCAAAGTAATTTAGATTTTGCTTGTTAGATTCTCAGAATGCTGGGTGGGGAAGCCAGGGGGAGAGAGCAAGAGGAGGGTGTTATAAATAAAGCTTCCAGAATTTTTTATTTTTATTACAAGCAGAACATTGGTCATAGATCATAGAATTACCAAGATTCTGTTGAGTTGATCTTGTGCTCCTATGAGGGAATATGCAATGCCTTTCTCTTTAAGTAGTTAGGCATTCTGTGAGGGCTTAGATTACACAGCAGAAGATTAAATTCCTCTTTAGTATGTACATCAAACAAATTGGGAGAATTTAGATAGTCGCCTCACATTCCTTCCAAGATAAGATATCCCACACAAAGGGGAATCCTGAACACAAAAATTCATTAGGAAGAGCTGGATAAAATGGGGAAAAAAGGAAAAAAAAAAGGACCAATTCTGCTGTTGGAATGCAGGCAAAATAATGAAGAGAAAGGACAATGTTACTCTGGTGTTTCATCCTCCTTTCCGTCTTTAATCTCCTTTCCTTGTCCCTCCTTGGAAAAAAGCTAACATTTATATTTCTTTCAAAGCAAAGGAAGTGCTGCTCCATGTCTCTTGTGTGAAGCTATAGAACTCACCTGACCTACTTCCAAAATTCTTGGCCAACTTAACTTCTAAAAGAACACAAAACTATCAAAAACACTTTCTGCATCTACTATATATTTGCATGGATTAAGTTTTATTATAAGCTTATAAAAGTAAAGAGCCAGCAGATGCTTTAGCATGCGTAGTGTGCTGGAGATCAATCAGTGAGCCTCCTGTTTGCAGACTGCCAATGTGAGAGCTCACATAAGGAGCTTGAATTTTCTAGGTCCTTTAAGATAATCTAAATCATCACTGAGGCTTTGGTCAAAAAGGCCAAGATATCATCAGTAAACACCTTAGAACTTCATTTCTGTGCCACTCCTTAATGCACTCTTTAGCGAAGTTAATGAAGATAAGACAACTGAAGATAGAGAAAGCTCAGGTCAGTATTGAATGGAAAAAACTTGCTGGTCCATGTCTGGAATAAAGTAAGTACTGCCCTTTAAGTGGCAACTCACTGTAAAAGTTTCAATAAGGTCAGTTGTGAGTACTAAGGAAGTAGCACTAATATTAAATTATCTGCAATAAGGAGGAATCCAGAGCAACCAATTTGTAATTCATTAAATATACTTCCAGCACTATTTAAAAATTTCTTTTTAACAGTGCAAAGGCAAACATAGTTCACATCACATGCACACACACATGCAGAAACACTTCCTCCACAACAGCAGTGGATTAACAAGACAACTACTCCAAGTTTGAGTTGAGAAGTTTTTATACATTTGATATGAAATTTTAAAGCTACTAGGAAGAATTAGCCTCAAACAGTTGACTAAGAACAGATAAGAGAAAGAACTTAGACATGCATGTACAGTTTGTTCAGACAGGATTTCACTACTCCAGCAATGTTCAAGTGTTAAAATCACAAGATGAATACTCCTCATGTGATATCAATTAAGGCTCATTCTGAAAAACAGGTAGGTTGTCTGAAGTCTTTATTTGCTTCGAACATAAAAGCCACTTATCTTTTGTAAGAATCGCTAAGTTTAAGTGTAAGCCTCAAGCCAGAAAAACATACATTTGGGATGAAAATTAGGCTTTTGTGCACTCTACTATGTTAAAAAAAACCCCAAACTACAGTTTTTCCCTAGCTGACAGAAACGTATAGTTTCCTAGAATTACTATATATACATACATCATTAATCAACTTTCACAGTTTCATGATAGAATTGAAAGTATTTAGAGCAAGACAGACAATGCCATGAATAAATCCAAGGTCTTAAAAGGCCTGAACATATGCAATATCTAAGTCAAGAATGACTTTTAGTCTTATTTATGCATTAGCTAGAAAAAATACCAAGGAAGACTTAAATCAAGTTTCTGGAACACTTTAGATTTTCAGCATCAAGTACTCTATTCCAATGTATTTCCATTGGGAATGGTCACAAAAACTCTCCTCCGTGTTCCCACTGTGAAACTTCTAAAGAAGTTGTAAGATTTCCACTGAAGTAAGGACACAAAGCAAAGTCCCAAATCAGTACTACATTCTGAATAAATCACCTGTTTGGATATTGCCTTCTTTTCCAGTGAAACTAATCAGTATTTTCTAAACTGCCATTGTGCTAGATTAAAGTACAGAATTACATTTTATCAGTCAGACTGAGCTCTGCCATTCAAAAGGATATTTATTGAATACACAGTTCCAGATTAGCAATGACCTGAGTGTAGGTAAATGGTCTAAGTATGCAGGGTCTTGGCCTAAACCAGAGAACATACTTTCTAAGGTTAATTTTGAAATCATGTACTTAAAACCTATACTTAAAACTAAAAAAAAAAATGTGAAAAACTGACATAAATAAACGCTAATGAGACAGTCTAATGTGCTTATCTAAAGAGCTCCCAAATAAGTCTTAGGAAACAGGACAGACGTCACTGTGAAGCTTCCTTGCACTGAGGTTTCCTAAGATTTTCTTTAAGCAACATTACCAAGCAGTCAATGTACTCCAAACTGCACTCTTGTTTCCTTACTCCCAGCCCTACTCTGCCATCCCACTGTGCTGACAAAGCTGTTTGCATTACCATGAAAAATGTTACATGAAGGAACTGAACTGCATGGTTGAAAAAAAGGTTATTTTTTTAACTGGACAAGTTCCTCATATGGTTTGTATAGCTCCAGACACACAAACAACTGTGTCTCTGCAGCTGAAGAGGTGGCAAAGGACTAAGGGCTATTTACAGCATCCTCAGTCACTCTGTGCTCTTTTATCCTTTGAAGATACTGTACATGCTAAGTAGTAATCATAGAGGCTTAACATCTATATATACCCACACTACCTCTCATTAAATGGTTTAAACAAGTCTTTAGAGCAAGTTCCACACAGCCCTTCTCCACTGAAAACAGTCTGAGCCCAATAGGAGGAAAGGTAAGGAAAAAATGAATCTTCCAACCCTTCTATTTGAGGACCTACTGGTCTTCAATGAATGAAAAACATTTAAAAATTTACAAGACTCCAATCAAAACATACAACAAAGTAATGCATTCAGACTCAAAGAATAGCCATGGTGTCTATTACTATTACAGTTTATCAAAGCTAGATTAATCTACACAGGCAAAAGTCAAGTGAACTCTCCTCTTGCAACATTTTAAAACATTGTTAAAACTTCTCCAAGGTTTCAAGCAGATACTCCCAGAATGTAACATAACATAAGTTTTCCCAGTGGCCAAGAGCACATATCACAGGTATGACAGACAGGTTAGTGTTGTCATATTTAAGATGCAGCATGCACAACAAAACATCCATGTAATAACTTGCAGTATCCCTTTTCTCAATTTCACACTATTTTATGAGCATATTTTCACTTGTTAATACATGCTGATACATAGCACTCAAAATACTCTGTATATCGCTTATCTTGAACACATACTGCTATAGAATGTTGTTTGGTTTTTTTCTTAGATCTTTTTAATTGCCCAGAGCACTGCATCAGCAGATTGATCCTTTCCAAGACAGTTCTGGAATCTAACAGGTTTAGGTGTTTCTTCTAATCATTACAAAACTTATCTTTGATGTTTGTTTATAAACTAAACACTGTGCCTATTTGAATCATGAAGGCTTTTCCTTCAGAAAAAGTGTGTGATTTGATGACAGTGACAGAGTTCACTAAGCATTCTTTCCAAGTAATAAGCAGTTAATGTAATAAAGTAAAATTGAAGAGTTGAACTTTTCTCATTGAGTTAAATTGAGAAACTGAGTTGGTTTGTTCCTGATAGCCCACACAAAGTACTCCTAATTGACTAAAAGTTAATTCTCTACCTCAGTCTCATGAGATCCCACCTGGAATACTGTGCTAAGCTCTGAGGCCCCCAACACAAGAAGGACATCAACCTGTTGGAGCAAGTCCAGAGGAGAGACAAGAAGATGACCACAGGGCTGGAGCACCTGTCCTATGATGACAGGCTGGGAGAGTTGGGATTGTTCTGCCCAGAGAAGAGAATGTTCTGGGGAGATCTTGGAGCACCTTCCAGTACCTAAAGGGAGAGCTGGAGAGGGACTTTTTACAAGGGCATGTAGAGACAGGACAAGGGGGAATGGCTTCAAACTGAAAGAGGGAAGGTTTAGCTTCAGATATAAGAAAGAAATTATTTACTGTGGGGGTGCTGAGGCACTAGAACAGGTTGGCCAGCAAAGCTGTGGATGCCCCATCCCTGGCAGTGTGCAAGGCCAAGTTGGATGGGGCTTTGAGCAACTTGGTCCAGTGGAAGGTGTCCCTGCCCATGGCAGGGTGGTTAAAACTAGATGATCTTTAAGGTTCCTTCCAAAACAAATTATTCTATGATAATTTCATATTTTTTCAAAATTATTGCATCAGCATTTGCAAAAGTCAAGAAAGAACACATTAGTACATTTTCAAATACTCAGGTGAGATTGCTATTAAGAACAAAAAACTAGATCAACAGAAGTTTAATCATTACATCAATGTTTACTTATTTAGAAAAGGGATAGTGCATCTCTAACACATATGTAGCCTTAAATAAATACAAACCCTGATAAAAAGAAAGCAGCATGCCAGATATCTCTGAAGACAGCGCCAATACTGCAAGAGGTGCTTGTACCGTAGCTCTGCACTGTTCCCTCCTGTGTGTTATCTGTGGTACTAGAGCCATCTCCTTCCCTATGTACTTCCAAATGTGCTGCTTTCCTTAATTTCCTTCATCAGAAGAGATTAAAATTGGAAGGTAGCTTTGTAAGTGCAATTTGCTAGTTCTGTAATGTGTTCAGCAGTTTAAGCATGCAAAAACAAGCAAGATTTCAAAAGTATTTTGCTAAAGCTTTATCATATAAATTTTATAAATTCCATTTAATAAAACTAAGCATTGTACATTATCATAACACATAAACACAAAATAAATATCACTTCATCATCATCAGAGGCTTAGACTACAAAATTCTCTACTGCTGGGTTTCCCATTTTAATGGGACAACTCACAGTGGCAAACCACAGTCAGTGGAGTGCTTGGAAGACAAGTTCTACACTTCAGAGAGCATTTACTTTAATGTATGCTTCCCACAGATCACTGGACAGTATTGCATAGATTTATAAAACTAAATTTGCAGTAATATAAACATTATCACTCTACCACTATTCAGACAGAAACTGTTTTGAGGCAAAAATTCAGATTCAATGCATTAAAATTCAAATAAAATGATGCATAAATTAGCCAATGCATAAAAGTTAAAGAGTACATCCATTTTAAAGTTTCAATTAAAAACAGAACACCAATTTCTCATCTCTTGCAAAGCAGAGACTGTAACTCCCTACATTTTTTTCATGCACGTTCTTTACAGTAGTTTAACAATCCTAAATGATAAAGTACTTTAACAAAGACTATACCTTCTTCTTTTACCCCCTGTGCTAGGAGGTGGCTTGGGAGTTCGTGTTGAAACAATCTGACAGTGCACAGTCCCAAGTAGCAACATTAGCCATATCGGCCCAATGACTTCAGTCAGAGGTATATTATGTGGGCTTTGGGCTGTATAGAATAGCACTACAGCAGCAACTGGAAAAGAAGGGAAATGAAGTTGAGTTCAATATTTGAAATGTCTGAAATGGCCAACTCGTTTTATGGCTTTTGTTAAATCCAAAACCAGTCAGTTAGCCCTTTACCTGCATTTAAATCACCTCATGTAATTCTGAGAGAGAGAAATCCTAATTGCCAAAAACCAGCTTTAAAACAGTTGCCTACTGTCTTAATACCTATCTTTAATTTCACACTATATTATAGGCATTGCTCAAAAAAGAGGTGGCAGAATGAAGGTGGTAGAAAGCATATGGAAAGCTGTATCTGTCATGAAACAACTTTAAATTATGGTGAAACATCTGCAGGAGACAAAACCAAAAAGCAGAAACAAATGTAACTCTGTATCACCTATAATGACACAGGACAGTCCAACAAGAGACTAGAAACAGCAGAATGCATTTTAAACTCCATGTTCCAATCAAGGGACAAAATTGCCCTCCTGAATAGACAGCCACTCGTAAGTGCAACCGAGTATATATTTCATATATACTTGTGTGTATATTTTTTAGCAGTGAGGAAAGATCAGAGACAAAAGCATGAGCTAGTTCAGCTGAAGAGACCAGGACTCTAACTAAACTTGTGGTTGGAAAAGGAGCAGCTTCCAATTCCATTGCTAACTAATAATTTTGTAACTCTATAACCACTTTCCCCATACAGCCAACACCCATACAGCTATTCTTGCTTCTGTACCCAGAGCCTGACCACTCAGACACATTTTTACAGGCCCCAGGTCAATCTTTACACATTCAGCAGGCATGGAGCAGGCAGGAGAGGCAACCCCTCTCTTTTTCTGCTTATTCTATGTCCCTGCTGCTACTCTGCCTCTCTGGCTTGGAGTGCTGTGTCTATAAATCAGCTGAGAGAAGCTATCAAAAAAAAAAAAAGCCCAAAACAAAAAAACACAGACACTCCAAGAAACAATTCAGAAACAGAACTGGGAAATAATTATATGTTCCTACCATCTGCACATACCATGAGAACTTGTTTTTGTTCTTGTGCTACTAAGTGAAAAGTCCCGTAACTTAGACCTACTCCTAGTACAAGAAATACATGGTGTAAGTTCAACAGTTTTCACCAATTCTCTACTGAAATTAATTGGAAAAAAATGCAGCCACATGCAAAGCTATGTGCCACATTCCAACACCTAAAATAAATCACATGAAGCCACATCTAATAGCAGATACCTGGACGTGATGTTCTCCACTAAAAAGAGATCCAATGTGCTTTTCATTAGCTAATCTTTGACAAGGTAACCAGTATTGGAAACATAATGAACATATGGAACAACTGAATTATTTTTGATTGAAAAACTATTTCTAATTTCTCCTCAGTCTTTTGCCTAAATTAAAGCACAATAGTCTTGCACAGACTATACAGGGTATCTTTTATTAATAGGTGTGGAATAAGTTTTTGCTGCATAAGGTTTCTCAGAAAGACAGTATGCATCTATGAGAAATCCAACTTAATAAAAAATAATAAAAAACAGGTACAGATAGCAAAAGGAACAGATAATGTTATCTCTTTCTAAATGAGCTTATCTAGGTTCTCACACAATTAATTAGCTTCATGAGGTAGAAGTGTAAAGAAGCAGCCAATTTTAACTCCTACCATAAAATTTGGATAAGCATGTTCTTCTGAGAACACAGAGCTCCACAGATCCATGTGAAATGATTTGCAGGAGTAGGTCTACACAAAATAATTTTAAGTTATCCTACTGCTACTTAATAGACATTCAGCAAAGCAGAGCTGTCTAGAAGAAATCATGTTCCAGAAGACAGAAATCTGTGGATCGGGGATTCCCACCAAGACGCTTCACACAGATTTAGGAAAATGTTACCAATCTCCTCATCTTTTTGGTGGGAGGGGAGGGAAATCCAAGAATTTCTTTGTGCACAGTGTGTCAATATGCTCTCCTTCGGGTTATCCAAAAATTGGTCCTACCAACAGGTAGGTAGGAGTGGTCAGAACAGGTTTTCTCAAAGCACTTTTAATTATTTCTTTACATATTTATAGTATCTGGACTTCCACTTTCCTAAAACACAGTGGTTTATTTTGGCAAACAGACACAAATGAAATTACATCACACTGAGCAAAAACCTACCTGTCTCAAAGGAAGCAATCATACATTTCAAAGACCAGCAAGCATTTATTTTTAGAGCATTTAAGGCTTTGAAATACTTGTAATAGCAAATTTAAAAAGGCATACATACTTATGTATCTCACCACCACAATAAACAACCATTACATCACTATTAAAGTTTCTTGCTTCATAGTTCAGAAATACAAGATAGAGATATACACTGTAATTTCACTCTTCATTTTCCCATTAGAATGCAAAAACATTTTTAAAGTAAAAATGAGGTAATTTTTTATACTAGATAGATAAGGAGCCACAAGAAAAAGGTTTTTCTTCTACCTTAAGTCACTGGCCTGTTCCGTGACCTTGAACAAAAAACGTTTGTCTGTAGTTCTCTTATCAGACATTGTGCTAATCACTTTACACTAAAGAAAACCAATGCAAATAAAACCTGGAGTTTAAATCTACAGCCAAAGAAAGAGCTTTTTCTACAGATTTACATAAATGCTAGCAAGTATCCTGCTAAACCTAATAAATTTTAAAGCAGTAATGTAGTTCATAAATCTATAGAATACAATTCATAATTGAAGAAAATAATTTAACTAAACATATATAAAGAAAAATAAAATCAGACCATTTTACAACAATGTCAGTGAGAATCTGTCATGATGATGGAAAGTCCAAGCTATAGTACAAAATCCAGATTTAGGGTAGAACCACAGCCACTGGAATTTGAAATGTTTTGTTCTTATGTTTCCATCATAGATTCCTGATGTTTCGCTGCTGCCTTACCAATCTTGTAAAAAGCTAATAACTGAACACAGTGTTTGGCGGGGAAGGGTGGGTGTGTTTTAAATAGTTTCCAATAAGTAAATCTGTCAATTTAATTTCTCTTTCATGTTCTTTTAATTTATTTCAAAAACTATCAAAAAATCTGCAGCTAATTCAGCACAGTTTAAATATCAAGTGTTTAAAATAGTTGGATCAGAGAGTAATATGGAATACTATTAATTATTTTCTGGTATTTTTAAATTCACAACCTCAGAAACATCAGGAATACTTCATCATGTTACAAGTTATATGGATTAGGGAACTGATGCATTCCAATCATAACTTAGTAAATCACAGATCTCAAGAAATCTGAGGGGGGGAAAGCATTAATTATAAGATAGCTCTGTAATTAATGTCCTAAAAAATTGCTTGCATTCAGAATCTGCATTGTCTTACTATTTTGCTACTTTTAGAGTCTTATGAAAGCTCCACGAATTAAGTGTGGGTATATTTTTTAAAATAAATTTCCAAATAGTAATATTAAAAAATACTGTTTCTCAGAATAAGACACCTATGAACATGGTAACAAACTACAACTTCTGTCTTTTACTACCTACATTACTATAAATGAGATTAATATTAACACTATGAGATCTCTTACTGTAGTACAGACAAGTGCTAATGTATGCAACAATAGGAACTTATCTCAGAAATGGGGATAAGAACTTTCAATAGGAGGTCACATGAATATTTGCCAATATTGCAGGTCTTGAGGCACTGGCATTACGAAAATGATTTTATAGCTGCAAACGTCACCACACAAGAGGTACTGTCATTTTTTTTTTTAAGTCCCTATCTTTTTTAATTAAAATTTCCAAATGATATAGTGATTCACAACTGAAAGGACAGATGGCAAAATTAAAAATGTAATATTGTATTTTAATTGATTTCAGTGGAAAATCTATTAGTCATTTAGCTTCTCAGGGTACTTAAATTGCTCCCAACTTTCATTAACCTTCTGTTCCATTTCTGTTGTACATACTTCTGAAACACTTATTCTTCGCACTGTTAGATGCTGACTCACTCCATTACATTTTTCCCTTTCTAGTTTTCCTCTTATATATTATATATATTTAAGAGAATCACAGAGTCAGATTGCTAGAACTCAATACTGAACATCCGAAAAGTTGTGAACTCCCTTCTGTTTGTTACCAGTTGCCCAACAGCCCTTCTATAATCTAGCAAACATAAAATTAAGATGCACAGTCTCCCCATTCCAGTAGAAAAAACAGCAGAAGCACAAAGGACAGTAAGTCCCTCATTTCCAATCATTCAGGAGCATGGCTGAGGTCGGACTGAAGTAGAAGCTAGAAGATCACTGCCTCTGATGTAACAAAAGAACATGTGGAAGGACAACTGGAAACTGGTCCAGATCATCCTACCAGGCTGCACAAGCTGCACACACCTTGGCAGGCTTGCCCTTGCTTGTTTCTTGATCGGAGCTCTTGGTCTGCACAAGCACCTGACAGACCGAAAACCTTACACTCCCTAAGCCAAAGGTTTCTTCAATATTGCTCAGTCCTGAACTAAATTAGACAGCCCTGGAAACCTAAATTATACACAGAGGTGACAAACTAATGTGTGCTAAATGCTGAAGACAGCCTGTGAGGAGATCTTTAAATTTTTCATTTTGTCCCTATTATATGTGTAAAAGAAGAGACAGAAAACATTGGAATGAACCTTAACAGCATAACGTGAACCAAGTAGCAAACTGCAGCTTCCACATGGCTAAAATAAGGCATTGAGTTGAAGCCAATGCTGTAATCCAACCCTACCTTGGAGAAGGTAAAGAACAAGCAGCCAGAAAAAAATGACCCGTGATGTCACTTGTAGCCACCACCTGTAGAAGAACGGAAAGAAAACAACTCTCACGATTCCTTTGCGGGTCAAAGATGTCCAAGGACTCTCAGGTTTTGCTTTAGCAAAAGCAGATCCTTAAAAAAAAAAAAAATTTAGATTTATTTCATTCTTATGGCTAATAAAAAAACTCTAGTTGTTCAATAGCACAGTAGTTAAGATAGTTATTTAAAGGAGCAATTATTAAACACAATTATTTGAATAAATCTTGTACTTCCACCATTTCACTATCTCCTCCAACCAAAACTGGCATAAATTGTTGGTGCCCTCTTGGCCGCCATTATCAGGAATTTCTACAAATACCTGTACTTTTGAATGTTTGAATAACAAAACATTGGCATTTCTTACTAATGTCAAAATTATTTTAAAACAAATTATTAAAAATTGTTGTTTCATAGAGGTATCAGAGCCATGATATAAAACAACAAGAAGTCATATGAAAACTACATGCCCATGCACGCAGAGCAGAGCCCTTTCCAGGGGCTGGATCCAAGCCAAAGGGATCTAAAATGTCAACACCTGTAAATTGCTCCAGTCACGTCATTTGGGAAAATGGAATAAGGTTGAGAAGCATTGAAGTGGATCTGTCCAACTGAGGATTAGCCTCAGGAGCAGGGAAGCCACCCAGAGAACATTTTTTCTCTCTTTCTACACCATTTTTCATCTCTCAAATGTCCTTTCTCTCCATTTCTTTTTCTTCCTGCTAATTCCCAGCTAGAAAAGTGTGTAACATTTCCTTAATGGGGATGTGACTTAAATTATGCCAAGTTATTGATTGGAAATGGCAACTACTGCATGCTGCTATGCCATCCCCACCTCATTTACCAGCAGAACTGGCATTAGTGACCTCTGTGCTGCCACAGGTAAAACACTGCCAGCACTGAAATTACTTTAATGCCAACTTAGACATCCATGCAGAAGAGTCATTTAAATGCTATTTATGTATATCACCATACTAAAGTGGTCTACCCCTGTTTCTTAGTTTTTTTAAAGTTCAAATGTTATTTGATTTTGTTTCTTTCTCTCACATTCCCATTTTTAAAAGGTTATATTGTTATACTGCACATGCACAGATGTTAAAAGAGAAAATGGCAGGAGGGGGAGCCCAAATAACATCCTTTTGGGGTTTTTCTGGACCCATCATTGGAACCATCAGCTCATCTCAGGCCCATCTCCCCAAGCCCAGACTAGGACAGAGGCAAAAAAAACAGGTGGGAATCCAAACCATAGAATGAACACCATGACCAGACCCCTCCTAGGGCTGACCCAGAAGAGCCCTCAACCCCACTGTCCAAGTGTGAAACACTCACAATGAGTCTTTGGGAATAGCTCTCCAAGTCACCTTTCAGAGGAGAAGGAGATGCTGCCTGGGCAGGTGGGACTCACTAAGGGATGCAGGGGAAGAGCAGCTCAGATTGCACAGACTTACTAGAGGACAGTTAAGGGAAAAAAAACAGGAGTAGGAGAAAGGAGGGGTTTAGGGGATTTGGAGAGGAACAAGTGGGGGAAAATTGAGGAGTAAGGGGATAAAAAGGACTGGCCATGCATAAACAGCCACTATCCAGAGCTACATGGCTACCTGGAGTGGATGCAGGAGACTGTGCTGGCTGCTGGGCTCATGGATAAAACCGATAAATAATGTTTTCCCTAACCTTCGTGAAGCATGAGGGAAATTATATAAAGATAAAAATACATTATACTAAATAAAAGCTTTTAGAAAAATCTTCTATTATCTAACCTTCTATTACTGTTTTGTTATTTAAAACAGGCAAGAAACAGCCAACTGTACATGGCCTGTACAATTTTTATTCTGCAGAAACTTCAACATAACCTTTCCTCTAGATGCCAGAAGATTTGGAAGAAGCTTGAATGCGTGGCAATAGGAGATTTCTGAACTAATAACTTTAATATATTTATCCATGATAATTCACGAGTTTTGGATTTTTTGCAAAATCTGACTTTATACAACAGAATTTAGATCAAATTCTTAAGCCTTTAGTTTAATCTAGACTTCATAATTTACCAATATTACACATCCATCTACTTTAGAGAAGGGGTACATAGGGTTGTTGTGTTTCAGTTTGCTTGGTGTTATTTTAAACTTACTAATACACTCTTGTTATAAGACACAGGATGGCTATTATTTTTATACTGAGAAATTCAGCTTTTTCTAGCTCAGACCTACCTCTTACAAGATCAACATCTATGAGGTCTGGTTTCACATGTCCTGTTTTCTTTGGTTTGTTTCTCAAACCCTGCAACAGACAAATACTATCAAAACACATTCATGCAGACTACACACATTACAAAATACAAAAACATCTATGTGGTCAGTAATTGTATTTAACCTATACTGCTACAGAAAATTCAGACAGATATGTCAACTTCATAGATTTAAAGTACTATAAATTAAACATTCCAAGGAACAATGCACAATAGATGCCTTTTACACACTTTACAATCTAAACCAAACCCAACCAATTACTGACCCATGAGGCAACTTTTCAAACACAGCTACGCACTGAGCACTCATCTCCCATGGCTTGGCATTATGCAGACAATGTATGCACACACTTGCAAGAATTAGTAATACATGTCTATTAGGTTTTCAGAACTTTTGCAACAAATTACATTCCTGACTCTCTTTTCTCCTCAGATGTCTAACTAAACTTCACAAAATGCTTACATTGCAACTCCTTAATTCCAAACCTAGACAGCAAGTCACGCTGCAATGCAGGATCCAGTAATCAGCAAGCTCCCAGAAATCCAAATTCTAGACAAGTATTGCATTATTTTCTTCATAGTGAATATAAATTAGCCAATTAAAAGGAGGGAGCAAAATTCCACACAATAGGAAAGCAGCAGGAAGAAAAGCAAGCTTATTTTGTCTTTTAGAAACAGCATCTTCCATCACTGAAGAGCCAAACATTCTTGCAAAGTTTTCAAGCCTGCTTTTAATGCTAAAATGTGATGCTGTATTCTTCAGTCGCAGAGACAGTTGTGAGTTTATTCTGCTCCCTTTAGATTAGATTCTTGGTCATAGTAGCCAATAAGGGAACCACAGAGTATAATTCATACAGAGTAAACTAAAATATTTCAAAAAAATATTTAGGATACAAATGGAAATGTTATGAAAGTCATTTATTTAACTGTTTTCATTCAAGAAGCAGTTAAATTCACTGGTGAACTGTACATACCATCCATGTGTAAAAAAACACTTATCACTTAAATGTAAACATTAAATATAGATGAAAGCATAAAAATGAAATTATTATCAATAAGACAGATCAGTGATATCTTGCAATGTTAATCTTCATACAAACAATATCAAGCAAAATGTTCAACTGTGTGCAGGTCAAAGTATTTCTCACATCTAAATTCAACTGGATCTATTTTCATGCTGAAATAAAGATAAAATAAAAAAATCAAACTGTTTACAAAGAGCTAGATATGTAGTCATTACCTGATGCATCTATTAGAAAAATGGGAGTTTGCTTGAAAAAAACCAAAATTAATACTTAAAACTGAAACATGGGTAGGACAAAATGCACTCTGTGAATGACCAATACAGAAAACCAGCTGTACTGTAGACTTAGGCACTGCAAAGACCTTAGTATGCAAAATTTTTACAGAAGAGCAGTCCCAAAACTGCAGTAACTTTATGCAGAATGAGAAAAGAAGCCCATAATTAGAATTGGAAATTATAATCTAGAATCAGCTACAGATTCTTATGAAATTTTGCATAAGTGAGCCACTCCATCTCATAAAAAGATCTGAAGCTTAAAAAGAAAATGCTGAATGATATAAGAATTTTCAAATGTATTAGTGCTTATGGGCCACAAGACCTTCCTTGAAAGTCTAAATAAAGATGTGCCTCTTAGAAGAAATAATCCCCTGTAAAAACACACATAATCCTTGGAAAAATGTACCACTGTGGCTAAAATTGTATTTTCATTTTAAAGAAAGAATTCTGAAAAAAATAAGTGAAGTATATAACTTGATGCAACTTTCATGGGAAAAGAAATTGTGACTCATTCCTTAAAAATTCCATTGGTCAAACTGCCAATGTTTGCAGTGTCCCCAGACTACACTGAGTTGGTTCTTGTACTTTTTGCCACATACAGTGAAAGAATTCCATTTATTCAGATGCAATTTCTCCACTCTCTTAATGTATCACAAATATCTGTAATACATGTGGAAAACAGCAGCATTTCAAACTAAGGTTATTTTAAAAAAACATTCATAGTGTTTCATAATGCTCAGACCCATCCGGTTGGTTCATATAATTTCTATTCAGCACCAAACACATTTCAGCTAAGTAATAGGAAAAAAGAAGTTTAAATAAAAATTGCTTAAAAGTAGGTGCTATTATTGTAAAGGTCCTTTTACACAAATTTTAAAATTAGTCTTAATAGATTCTATTATAGTTCTAACTAAATTATCCGTTTATAGTAAGAGAAACAGATTTTCTACTGAAAATAAGACGGTTTCAGATTTTTAGTAAAGTTAGTTTATAAATTATTATATGATTATATAATATACACATATATTAGATATATTCATAAATATCAAAGCACCGTAGGATCTTTTAGATTAAAGTACTAATGTGCAATACCTAAATTTGGTCATGTGCCTCACTGTTATCTGTATTGCATGAAACTCAGTCAACACAAACTGATACCAACACCATCAGTAGTTTGTTAGTTACTGGACTCCTGAGCCAAATGAGATGCATTTAGAATAAGCACTATTTGCAATAATTATTTGAATAATGTGCTATTACACAGCAGTTACAAGAACTCCTGTCATAGCTGTGACCGGCTTTCATGGCCATGGGAAGGACCCTTCAGGCACCCCTGGGCTCAGCCACGGGGCTAAAATACCATTGGGTCTGACTAATGTGTGTATTTCTGTACAGAAACCAGGGAACTCTGTAGCTCAGGTCACTAACAGTTTCCACAGAAGGCAAGCAAGTCCCCCTGCATGGTTTATTTAGCTATTTAAGGACAGGGGCAAAGAAAAAAAAACACCTCCAGGGAAACTGAAGCAATGCACATTTTACTGACGTTAAGTATTAGCAACCTGTTGAAATTTGTGCAGCAGTACCATACTTCTTGCATGCAGTGTTTGAGAGAAAAAAGATTAATAGCAAGAAAGCGTTAACTGAATTAACACCATGGAGTATGACATAATATACAGCCCATAGAACTATCTTATATAGGATCGATTTTCTCCAAAGCAATTTAGCAATGTGGCAGACACTGATGGCACTGTTAGTTAAACCGAAATCCACAGAACACTGTTAACTTGCTTGTTCAGAGACACAAAGCCTGAGGTACTTACCAGTCTAATAAACTGTACAAAACAATGACAGCATCATAAAGGAGGAAAAGTAAACTGCAGGTATAAGGTAACTAACTGAAAGCAAAGAGAGCTCAGATAACTGACATTAGAATTCATCACAACGAAAAGTGAAAAGACAGAGGTAATAAAACAACTAAGCCCTGGCTTAAGATAAGTGAAAAGGAAAAAAAAGTGTACTGAGGTACAAAAATATGTATCACACTAAATGCTGCAGAGTTATTAATTATGTAAGATAAACAGAGCATAGTATACCGGTTACATTTGGTTACACTCCAGAAGTCTAGTTTTACTTTACCACTATTAAATACCACCACATACAATGTAAATTACATGAGTGCAGACAACCACCAAAAGAAATAAATGTTGAAATGCTGTATTATTACCTTTATTTCTCTTTGCTCTACTGACTTTTCCCATATTTGTTGATCATATGCTCCAATCTAAAAAGAATACAGAAAAAAATACCAACATTGGGATTTAAAAGACATTGATCAAACAAAATCAATCAACCTTCAATGACAGAAGCGTGAAGCCAGCAGGTTATTTACTTCGGGAGATTGTTTACAAAGAAATCTTTATCTTCTCCACTCCATCTTGGCTGGAGAGGATCTAGCTAATCTGTACAGGAGTTGTGATACAGGGCAGAGGTGAGCCAGACGGCCCCAGCCTCATCCCAGGCATTGTGCAAGTCACACAACTGGGAAAAACATGCTCCCTCTCACTTCAGTTCAGGATTCCAGTCTCTGTACTGAGAGACAGCAGAACTGTGGCAGCAACACTGACATGATCTTTCGGTTAACTTCAGAGAAATACCATGCATATGTAGCTGAACCCACAGCTTCAGTTAATTTATTCTTTTTTTAAACCATCTCTCTAATTCTTATTTTGTTCCACCCACTTTTACAGCTACATGGTCTTTAGTGTTATCTCTTAAGAGCACACAGCAACAAGATATATGGTCAAGCTGGTAATCAGCTAGATTATAGGCCAGGGGAAACTCAAAGAATATCAGGAAACTGCCCTTTTCCCGCCAAAGCACTGATGAAAACGTGTTCCTACTAGACCTATTCCCAAATTTGTTCTCTCTCATTTAGCTGCTAGTCTATTTATTCATTAAACTCTTCCAAATAACTTAGTTTTACTAAACCCGAGCCAAGCTTTTAGTTAAAAAATTGAAATAAAGAGGAAGTCTTTTCTCCCAGGCTCCAACGCAGTGTTGTGAAAACCTCACCACAGCATTGTAGAAAATTGTATTTGTGAGAGCAGAACCACAGATTGTTGAGCTTTAAACCCAGTCACCCACTAGGCACCACTCGGCAGCTCAAACATGGCCCCAGAGCAGCTACTGTGAAGAAAATTAACTCTATCCCAGCCAAACCCAGCACACTGATCCTGCAAGCACTTATTGAACTCCTAGCACAAAGACCAGTTTCGGAGGGTTCTGTCATTTGAAACAACCAGCAATACAGGTAGTTATAATTAATTTAAGAAATTACTGTGCACTGATTTATCCAACATACAGAACTACTCTATGACTGTCAGATATCTTGAAGAAGGGCAATCTTAAGCTTCAGGAAATTCCCATGTAAGATGGTAACAAGAACAACTCAATATATGAGACAATATATCCAAGTTTTGTAAGAAGTTATCCAAGATCATCAGTGCTTTGAACTCTGCACAAATACTATTTCTAGGTAATATTCAATAATGATCTCTTTTACTCTGGCAATTTTAAACCTTGCCATCCCAGCAGTTCTACCTAGACATATAAATCACATGCACACACACTGCTGGTATCTGGGCTTTGATTCAGATCACAAACTCTGAGCAGTTAAGTGCAGGATCACTTTTAGGTCATGAGGGAGAGAGAGATGTGGTTCCTGAGATCCGTTACTAGTGCAGAGCTGATACAAGCAGCTCAGTCAGACACCTGAGAGAGGCAAGAGGAACAACTCCCATCATTCGAGCAAATCAGCTTAAATTCAGTCTTGCTGCAAGGGTATGACTCCTCCTTCCAGTTCATAGCTGCAACAGACACAAAAGACCCAAGCACAAGTGCACACTCCTTGTACCAGAAAACGTTATTCTGGTTTCTCTTTTAGTATTTCAGCCTTCATTAATTTAGGTGTTATAAAAGGGAAAAAAAAAAAAAAAGTCATGCTTGGTTAAAAGGATCTTTTAAGCAAGGATCCAACATAAATGCAAAAACATACCCAGGGAAGCCAACAGTCAAACACACCCATAAACAAAGAAATCTAAAGGTATCTTCTGTGCCTCTAAACCTGACCAATAAGCGCAAAAATACCAATAATAATAAAAAAAAAATTCTAATTTACAGCAGTAAAGCCCAAAGCACATCTAAAATTCAAAGTGAGAATAGTAAACTGAATTACTGAATTGCCCTTTCACAAATTTAAGTAATATTTCCCACTCAGGAAAGTTAAACAATTTCTATAGTTTGCTACTTGAAAACTTTGGGGGGAAAAGTCTACTGGCTTTTTGGTAATAATAAATACTTTACACTTCTCACTTGGAAAAAAAATGAGACTGTGGAAAATAACTAGAGACTCAGGCACTGTACTAGGCAGAATTAAGTACTTACTACAATTAAAGTAATTAAACCAAAGGAAGTTTAAGAGCTAACTCCACCTGGATAACAGCCAGCAATTAAAAAGTCAATATATTGAACCACTCCACCCAGGCATTTATATCTAACTGTTCTGGTTTTTTCTCTAAATACATTTCAAATGAATTTTCAGGCCTTCCTGGTTTTCATTAAATTTGCTAAGAAGAGCCCCAAGTGAAATTTCTGTGCTGCATAATATTGTGTCCTTCCCTTCCCATTTAAAAAAAACCACCCAAATTCTTTCTACAAGGACAGAGAAGGGGAGTAAGTCTGTGTCCCTTTCCATTATGCAAGAACCAAATGGGGAAGGAAGCCTTTATACCAATAAAGCTGCAAAGCAAACTCTATGCCTAATTCCATTCATAACTGGAACTGGTGCAGAGTTGAAAGTCTTTAAAGCACAGTTCTTCTTTTAGACAAATAACAGAGCACTTTTTGAAGGAATTCTGGGAAACAGATCCCAGAAGACATCTGAGGCAAGGAAGTTGACTGATTAAAAATCCTACAAATATTCCTTGTCCCTCCCTAGGGAGCACAGCTTCCATCTCCACACAAAGACAAGAAGCAGGGATTTTGCCATTCATGTTTTTGTTTCAATGTTGCCCCATAAAGCAACTCTTCCAGCAGCAGGTAAAATAAAAGAGCCAAAACCATTTTAATATACATGGTTTTATTGGAGGAGTGGATCTGTCTGATCACCTCTGATCAACTTTAGTTATTAAAATCTGAGCACAGGATTATTTGTGCTTTAACGGAGTTTTAGAAGTATTTCAGGGAGCAGGAATACATGCCCCTCAGCACATCAAATTCAGACCAGATACTCAATTTCCCTTCTCGCCATCTGCACAGGCATCCCTTTATACTTCTCTTCCAAGTGTATGAGAAGAAAACACGTGAAAACAAAGCCATTGTTATAAAGTAGCATACTGGATATTGGCACACTTCATTTCCCACATTAAACAAAAATAGGTAGAACTAGTGTTACTGAAACAAGATAAGTAAAAAACACAGGCAATATTTTTTTTCTCTCCCTTATGTCAGGAAAGCACATCTAGAGCTTGTGAAATTCTTGCAGAATTCATTGAGGTGTTTTTCATTTACAACAAACTAAATTATAACATATAATGATTACCAGAAATGCTAGACACCTGTATGAATTAAATTCAAGAACATAATTTGTGAATGAATTGAAGAATGTAAATTAATATTAGCAAACTTTCCCAGTTTTAAATAAATGGGAGCACCAGTCAATTCCATCTTCGAAGAGTATTTGCAAAGTATTTGCATTTGAATTCTGTTTCATGTTAAATCTAATGTAAATCTAAATCAAATGTAGGCTCTGGCTCTTGGTTATTCATGTAATTCTTTTCAATTGTATATACCTGCAGGACACAGAAAAGAAGCCTAGCATCTAGCAATGCCAAAGAGATTAAGCTCTAAAGGCAAAGAAAAGGAAGGAATAACCTTCCAGAGATAAGATCAGGCTGGAACTTGAAGAATTTAAATATACACAAAACCTGATCAAAGCAAGGTTTCCCCCAATATGTGACTGTCTGCAGGGCTCCTCCACAGGCGTTCAAGCTTCCTTGTCTGGAACTGTTCCAAAATTAATACTCTGACCAACTCCAGTTCTTATACACTCCTGAACCCACCAGCTCTGCCTGGAGTCTCATCCATTATAGTTGCAAGTTATGCAGTATCCTTCAGAGAAAATTTAAAGGTGAAACACAGGAGTCAAAAAAATGGTACCATTTTTTTGTATACAACTATGAGGAATGCTTTTTAAATCTCTTCAAGACGCAGTGCAAGACTGTTTGTCACTGACACTTTCAATCTATCAGTCCAGTCTACAATTGGCAATAGACTTTTTTTTAACCAACTATACAACACACTATCCTAATTTTGATCTGATTTCACACAGAAATTTATTCTAATTCATTTAATGAAATATCTCATCCAAAAGGATCTCAAAATTGTACTCTATAGCATTTATTACGATTTGGCAGAAAATAAATTAACAAAAAGTTGGATAACAAGCCTATCTTATAATTTTTAAATATAACTTTTATCACCAAGCATCAACAGCAACAAGATCCTGTTGTAGGAAACTTGTCAGTAATATGTTACAGATATTAGAACTTATGGAATAACCTGCCTGCAGCAGAAGGAGATAAACTAGCAGGTATTATTTTATAATCACTTAGTTTAAACTGTGCATCTCAGGCTTCCTCAATGCCCACATTCTATCTAGTCTATCCAAATCAGTTACCTCTAAAGAGTTCAGTTCTGGAGACCCCATGTATCAATAAACACCAAGGAAAGAAGATGAAAGGAATTCTGTTTCTTTATGTATTTGCAGAACTAACAACCATTCTTCAAGCAGCTATAAAAATTTTTGCATATAAAAGATCACATGCAAAGACTTGTAACGGAAAAGCAGGGGTTTAGTGTCCTCAATTAACTAAGCATAATAAGCTTTCCAACTTTTTTTCTTCAAAAAAAAAAATTTAATTTTCTCACAAGTAATTAATTGCAAAAAAATTAAAGTTGCCTGTGACTTGGCATGAGATATTAAGCTACATTTGGTAAAACTAAACTCATCTAATAGAGCTAGTTCTTTACTGAAAGATTAAATAAATTTGAGACCCTTTTTAAGTGCAGATCTCTCACAATGTTTCTGGTTTTTAAGAGGTATGTGTAATTGCCGAAATTATCTAAAATAACTGCACTTACTCCTTCCCAATCAAACGTGTCAGAAAGCATTTGACAACATTTCTTTATACATCTAAAACTTGTTTGGCACCTGTGCAGTTTGGTTTTATAACGTTAACAGCAATTAGCCTAAGTAAACCTATTGAAATAAAAATTGCTGTTTTCAAAGAAAGCCCAGCAGAAAGGGCTTTTGCACTGTGTAATATTTCTTCCCAATGCCTTTCTCATAACAAACCACGTGTGCATCAAGATTGAATTTGAGCTTTGTGAATGACACTGATATTCACTTTAAGCTAATGTAGTGATGGTGTCAACCTGTAGCCCAATACTCACAAGGCCTTCTGATTCTAATGGAATTGATCAATATTTCAGGAGACATTTATAATTTATGACCACGCAGACTAGCAAAGATTATAATCCTAAGAATACATAGTATTTCCTGTTGGATCTTAAAACTTTAATGTTTATCAATAATGAAACCTGTGTGCTAAGCTTTGCCCTTTAAAATCTCTAAACACTTTTACAAGCCACATCACAATAGTATTACAAATCCAAAAGATAAAAGATACAAGATACAGACTTTGGTAAATAAAAAACAAAAGTTGCTTCCTTCTACTGTCTACCAATGTAATTAGGAGTTTGACACCCTATTAAAACATTTAGTGCTAAAATATTAGCTAATGTTTTATAGTCCAACATTACTAAAATAAATACATGATTTTATGTATCAAATCTAGTAGTAAGATATCAATCTATAAATAATTTCTACACATGTAATATTATTAATTTTTAAAATATATCTCATGTTCTCAAAACCCAGAACAGCATTATTAAAAGTTATTTTAATCCCATTTATTTCTAACATTAACTGATCCCCACTGCAGCAAAGGCAATACTCTAGTAGCTCAGTAGTATAATTATCTCTGTTGAAGTAGGTTTCTACTCTTTGGATGATTTTCTTTTTCAGAATGTTTTTCATTTTCAAGGGTGGTGGCTTTTTTTCAATTGAAGAGAACCCTGGAATTTTTTTTTAATCAGAAGTAACAACTCCACAATTCAAAACTCTGTCCCTAACATATACACCTTTAATTCCTCCCTTGTCCTTTTCCATTTGACTAAAAGTTACTGAACGCTTTGCTTTTATCAGACAGTGTGCAACCATTATATGGTGATTTCTGCCCGTGGTTTATTAGCTAAGTTTGACTTTTAGCTTGGCTTGTTTGGTCCACATATCGACCATAAACAAAATCAAAAAACACTCTGAGCTACTCAAAATTGTTTCCTCCTGAAGGGAAGAGAATCATGGAATTTGGCCCCAGAGGGAGAGCTAAAACCAACTACTATTAAGAGTAAAATTAAGCAATTCAAAACTTTGAGTTACATATTCTTAGCTATTTGAATTGCCAACTAATGACCCACTTAAATTCTGGCAATAACTGCATCAGCACTGTATTTACAGCCATTTCACTGAACAATAATTTTACCAAGGCTTACTTCAGAGACACTGTCCCTTTGAGAGTCCAAATTAAACATTTATCAACTATGTATTAATAGTTTTTCTGGATTATTCTTTACAGATTAATTCTTGTTAACATCTGTCAGCTGTGCTTATTTATTGCCCTAATGGTTTACAGATTTTAGTGTAAAAACAAAAACCATCTTTTCTCATCACACAATTAAACAGAAAGAAAAACTATATATATAGGAATAGTTAAAAACCATTTGCAGAGTACAGGAATAACCAACACCTACTCTAAGCTATGTCCTACTGACATGAACTGGTCACAAGGGGTAACTTTGGGTACCATTTCTTTGGCTTAAGTGAACTACAGAGCAAAACCTAAAAAGAGGCACAAACTGAATGAGAGTCCATCTCTGTAATTCATGGCAATTAAGCACAATCTCATGTGATAATGTTCACCTATCTTCAAATTTCAAACTAAAGTCTTCACGGAATGGCACAGATTGGAACCTCCAGGGGTCATGTAACCCAACCTCCTGCACAAAGCAGGTCCAGTTACACCAGGTCGCTTCAGGACTTAACCAGTAGAGTTCCAAACCTCTCCAAGATTGGACATGTCACAGGCTCTCTGGGGTCCTGTCTCAATGCCTGGCAAAGCTCACCTTATAGTTTTTTATCCTTATATCTAATCAGAATTTCCCACTTTTCAACCTGTGTTTATTGCCTCCCCTGCCACCCCTGTGCACCTCCGACAAGGGCCTAGTTCCATCCTCTCCACGGCCTCCAAAGCAGGAGATGCCATAGCAGCTAAGTGCTCCCTTTTGCCCTCTCTTATTCAGGCTGAGCAAACCAAGATCTCTCAAGCTCTCTGCACATCACATGATTCAGCCCTACAACCTTGGTGACGCTTGGCAAGGAATGTCAATGCCTTTCTTGTACCACTCAGCCCAAAGCTGGACAGAGCATCCTAAATGCTGTTTCACATGAGCTGAACAGAGGGGAATAATCCCTTCCCTTGCTCCACTGGCTACACTATTTCTAACAACAGCCAGTTACTCTCCAAGTGTTAAGGATTTAAGACCTCTGCAACCTTTTTTTTCCAAGATAATGTATTTGCATAAAACAAAACAGTCTCAAGATGTAACTGGGAAAAGAAAACCACTGTGGCAGTCTCATTATTCAATATAATTCCCTGAAGACCACTGAAAATCCATCTATTCTACCAGTGCTGCAACTAGGATTTTAACACAGTGTTGCCCTTACGTCCCTGATCATTTACACTTCCCACAGCACATTTTCCTTGTGCCACTGCATCCATCTGGGTGGCTGGAAGATCAATCAAATCAGTCAGGAAAAGAAAATGTTATATTATAGTTTGACAAGGCCTAATGACACAATTTAAGAATCAGAGAATCCCTCTCAAGACAGAGGGATTACATTTCATTGCTTCCCCCATTAGAGAGGCTCAGCTCCTTATAGATTCACAGTCTTAGTTTTAACTGGATAAGTTCCCTGACCAAATCCACTACGTAAATGTATGAAAGTCTGTGGGAAGGCAAAGCAGGCATGGGAGCCTACAGGCAGGCAACATGCAAGCCTGCTTAGTTCAGCCACAGCACCAGTTTGAGTGATCTTTTGCACAAGATTCAGAAACTGAAGTTTTGTCTCACCAAACAAGGCACTGAAGGCAAACCCTCATTAGGTCAGGTCACTACTTGAGTAGCAAATCCAAGCACTATGTTGAAGGAAACTATCTAAATATACGTTTTCTTCCTCAGTGCTTTCACAAATGCCAGCTCCCACACTTGTCAGGTTTTGGCACTTGAGGGCAGAACTTTTCAAACCAAAACAGTTTCAGCATTAAAAGCTTTAGGTTAAATCGCCACACAGCCTGTCCATTTGGCAAAACCTGCCTTTGGTGTCAGGGTCACCAATGCATCCATCCCATGAAATCAGGTGGTTTCACGGAAGGCCATTTTATTTCCTCCTTTATTAACTTAATACAGAGAGACTGTCTGAGCAGCCAGGGATCAGGTTAGGAAAGCTAAAGCCCTGATAGAATTCAACTTGACCAGGGACATCAAGGGAAACAAAAAATAGTTTCTTCAGATTTGTTGATGATAAAGGGAATACTAGGAAAAATATGGGCCCTCTGTGGAAGGAAATGGAAGACCTGGTTACCCAGGACATGGAGAAGGTCAACATCCTCAACATTTTTGCCTCAGGCTTTACTACCAAGTGCTCCAAGTTGCAACCTCGTCTGGTGAGATGTCTCCCTGCCCATGGTGAGGGACTGGAATGAGATGAACTTTAAGGTCCTTTCCAGCCCAGGCCATTCTATGATTCTATGAATATAAATTGGCAAGTATAATCTTGGGCTAATGATCTGTAAAACACTGAGCATTACAGCTCTTATAGCAATGTCATTAGAACTCTCATTTTGCCCTTTAAAAATATGAGAGAGGAAACATCTCATTTGGTTTATGGTGCCCTTTAACAGTTGTACCCAAGGGACACCGAAAACAGCAGAAAGCTGCATTGGCAAAGTTCACTGATATGAAATCAGATGCAGGATTCGGCTTCAATTCATTAAGTTCCTTTTCGCCCTCCCATACAACCATTCCCAAGAGAAGGCACAACATAATTATACAAATTTGTTGACAATAGTGAAGGAGAGAAAGGTCCCCATTTTAGCAGCAAGTTTTCTGTAAGGATTGAAAATCGGAAGGCTGTTAAGGTAAATTTACATATAGCCTCCAAACTGGAAACAAGACCAACAATTCCATGTCTACTATTATTTGTAAAACTTGAAAGTATTATAAGAAATAAACGCAAAAAGTTACAAGTAATAGATGCAATATTTTAAATCATTAAGAACTTTATTATTTTCAACATCCATTATTGATACTGAGGCAATATTTCAAGTACACATAAAGTATCCATTTCATACAAAAGATATGCCACCAGATACTGAAATTGTTTAAAATTTGTGGGGGGTGTCAGATTTTTTCAGAGGAAACATTATGATGGTTTCTCTGTAAAATTAATCCATTACAAAGCTGGAGCAAATTCAGTATTCTGGTAAATACACTTAATCCTAAGGATATTAACTAACAAAATGCATCTATGTAAGCACTAGCTTGCTAGCTGTCTGGAACCCTTCCAGAGAGCAGTGAGACAACCCTGCCACTCCCTTTTATTGCAAGAACCAGGGCAGCTCCAAGGGCTGAAAACAAGCCAGACAAACCCTGCCTGACACATGAGGATCTCAGCACTGTGCTCCATAATGCAACCAGAAACACAGCAGAGGTTTAATTTATCTTCCCTACAGAGACAACCCGTATCTAGCATATTTCATACCTTGCAAAAGTATTTGTACCAGCTGGGAAATGCAATCACTGGAAGCACTAACGCTCTGCCCATGCAATCTTGTATCTCAAATAAGAAGATGCAATAATACATTGAAATCTTACAATCCAACTTAACTCAGAATTGATTACTGTATTTTTACAAGACTGTAATCAAGAGCTCCAGTGCCCTAAAAGCAGAGTACGTCTATTGCCACAACAAAAAACAAGTTTACATAATAAAAGGTTTGACCTTTTAAACAATTAAGGGTATTACTAAATCATCCTCGTGTGAGGAGCTCAATTTCAGACAATAGCATGAGTCATGAACAAACATGCTGTTTGCAAAACTTGCCTAAAGTAGGGTTGGAAGTGCTAAATTGCTTAACTCTTTCCATTAAAAGAATATAAAAATGTCTCCTGTTCGAGAAACCAACAGACCCTTGAAACTCAGTAGAGAGACACATAAATATATACAAAAATACATTAAAATGGAAAACTAAGAAACACAAGGAGCAAGTTATCTGGTCAATATTTCTTACACAACCTCAACCTACTTAAATACTTCTTAGTCATGTATGACTAGAAATACCAGAAGTTCTGCATGTTCCTTTTTAGGGCATTCACACGCCAATTTATTAATCTGAAAATACCTCTCCAAAACAATTTATTTTTCTCATTTTATCACACAGGCAAGTCATATCAATTTGATCAATATTGACGGCAATCCCAGTTCTCTCTTGCCCCAGAAACAAACTTCTACTGCTGGAATGTGCTAAATTTTGATCCCTCCCCACCTTCAATTCCAGTTACTGTTGCAATGAATCAGGAGAACTAAAAGAAAAGGCAAGTGGGACAACACTGACAACTGAAATAAAAACTGAAATAGAAATTTAGAACTTTAAACAACCACCAGTTCACAGAGTTCAGTAGTTTGCCATCTAAAGAAATCATATAATAAAATGTATCAGAAAGGCAAGAAAAAGAGTGTCTTATCAACCAAACACTAGCACAGTTTTTTCTGTTGCCCAAATTGAAATCTTTGCTGCAAACAAGAAATCTGTGGGGAAAAAAAAAAGAGATGCCATGTAAGAAATAAATAAATAAATAAAGGGACCATGGGTAAAAGAGAATAGATACTTCCAGGAACAGATCACACCACACTACAAAGTTAGGGAACCCCTTGGGGTTGTTAGCCTGATCCAGAGAACCCTCAATACCTAAGAAATTATAATCTAATCAACACAAACATTTGCATGAGATGCAACTTCTCTGCCATACAGTCTTTTCTCTCATAACATTCCACTTCCTCATACTGAAAGCAGCATAACTTGCTCATTTGGCAGACCCCAGTCCACGTGTGGACTGCAATTAAATTTTGTTCACACCAGGGAAAATACTGGCATCTGGTTTATGCAAGATCTTATCCCTCTTGAAGACAGCTCAGTTTTTCACCAGGTAACAGAAGTCACCTCATCACAACTCCTTACCATAAAGGCACCATGAAATTTCTGGCCAAGCAGACCTCTGTAGAAGCCTACAGAGATTTGCAGCAGAAATACTGTTGTTGCTGTGAACCAAAAAAATGGAAATGTGTGTGAAATAACTGGAAAACATGACAGAACAAGGATTAAAAGAATGATCTGTACTGATAAGAAGTAATCCTGCCAGGACCAGTGCCCTGGGAAAAGTAAAATTGAGGAATGTGTTGTTTATATCTAGACCAGAAGGCCTGTCCTCTGTAAGATCACAGCACAGTGACTGTTCAGCAGAAGATCCTGCCTTCCTAACACCAGGAGGATGGAAATTTGGAGCATATCACATATGGCATTCCTTTTCCTGTATGACCAACAGGAAAAGAGAATGTATTTAAAAACAAACAAACAAAACACACAATACCTAAACAAACAAACAAACAAAAAACCAAACAAAAAAAACCCCAACCAGATAACAAGCGTGAAGATTTAAGATTTAAGAGTTGCAGAGTTTAAGATTTAAGATCATTTAAGATTTACAGAGTTGCAGGCTCTTTCTTGCAAAGGACCTTTTATATATATAAAGCTGAACACCATAAAAGATCTGTGCATCATCACCAATGAAAACAACCTCAGGGACATGATGAGGACCTGACATCCAGCATCTCTTATGCTGCACAAAGGAGGTCCTGGCCAGACCAAATACACACACAGCTCAGCACTTGGAAGTACTGTCAGTATTCTGATATCACTGTACAGTGAGTGAATTACATTTATGAGAGAATGAGTGCAAGTGGGTAAAACCACAATCGTTTCCCCCCTTCCATGAGATCCTGCACCGCATTTTGTTACATAAAATCTTTTACAAGTCATCTTCCAAGGCTTTAAAAGGCAGGGTTGGCCCTGCAAGCAAGAAATTCTTCAAAACCACAGTGTACTTCCACTAATATTTTTGCAAAAATATTCACTGTAAAACTTAAATAAGAGTAAGAGTACACAGTACAAAAAAGAAAAGAGCAAAAAATTCTCATTAAATTGTGAATTATTTTCAAATTTTTAATGTGTAATTGAATGATTGGTATAAATTAAGTCAGCAAAATTCATTTTTCTGCTTTTTCAACCATGCCTTCAATTCACAGTTGTAAAGACCTCAGCAAAGCATACCAGTATTGTCATTTTCTAGAAATTAACTGTTGCTGTGCAGAAGTTAAGCGGAATTTCTGTTTTGAAGACCATTGCCATCATTCAGCCCAAGAAGAGCAATAACTCACAGAAACTTATTAAACCATTAACAGCCAAGAAAAAAAAAAAAATCATCACACCTTATTTACATCCTTAGTAAAGACGCACCTCTCAGAGTTCAGTGAATTTTTCAGCTTTTAAAAGCAACTTAACTGAATAAGCCAACTGGCATATTAATGTCGAGGATATGATATCTGGAAATTGTTAAAATAATAATGGAGAGAGATACCAACATTTCTATGTGCAAACATGAATCAAAAGATAATCAGGCAATATCGTAATTATCTGTATCTCCAAATGAGAGTTTTTCCTCTCTCCCCCCCTCCACCTCTGCTACTTTTTTTCCTAACTGACTTCTAAAAATCCCCAGCTACCTCTGTTGGTTATGGATTACACTGTATTTTTGTTGCTGACAGAAAATACATTTCAATTCTTACTTTCTACCTAAATACAAGGATTCTTTTCTGAGCTATGGAAACCACATACTCCTGTACATTAATTAACACTCTACTAAGAATGAAAATTTTCTCTCCGTTTTTTCCATAGCACAAGCAACCAAGAGAGTAAGGAGTTTTCAGCATAGACCAAAAGCTGTTCCATTTCATTAAATACAGTCACTAAATACTTGTTTACTTTTGGAAGTAGAGTTTGCTGTCATACAATGCTAGCAAGCAATGCAGAAGTATTTTACATTTGTCATACTTTACACATAAACACAATAAGCCACCATAAAAAAACAAATAGAAATCTTACCTTCTTCTGGTACCAAACTATAGCATCAGTTACTTTGGACGCCATTTATTCCACTGAATTCACAGAGTCATTTTAGGCTGTTAACAGAAAGAGACAGACATTTACTTCCACCTTCCCTTAGAAGGCCAAGATAGGGAATGTAGAAACACTCCCATTACCTGCAAAGCACCGAACAGCTGTATTTACTTTACACATTGCCTCACTTCTATTTCAGTAAGAGTTTGGGTTTTCTCCTCTAAGCAAACAAAAAATTACAAATCTGCTGCCACAGGACATCAGAAACCTCAGTTTCATCCTTCCTTCACAGTAGAACATAGGTTGCACAGAGATGATCTGTCATGGTCTCACAAGAACCTCTTGAGAATTATATTACATGCAGCTTTTTTTTCCTGATAAATTAAGCAACCTAGTTATTAGCCCAGCACAGTATTCTGAAGTCCAGGAATAATTATGTTATAAAATCAAGAAAAATTCATACAGACTACTAGATACGGTTGGGGGGGGGGGGGGAGGGG
>VYXB01003483.1:109082-122615 GCA_013397135.1 Pachyramphus minor | reverse complement strand
GGGGGGGGGAATCAGTGCTAGAACTTCACTAATTATAAAATTATTATCCTCATGAAAACAATAAAACAAAACTAAGTCAAAAGGAGAAAACCAAGGAAGATAAGCATGTTTTGCTCTAATAGTAACAAATAGCAATAGCATTGGTTAATCTTTGATGTCACTGTCATTAGTTTTCAATATGGAAAAACAACAAAAGCCAAACTTCCAGCCTACATAAAACATTTGTATCTTGAAAATTAAGTTTTCTTTCATGCCATAAATTAGCCAGAGTTAATTCAGGGGGCGACGGGGCAGGGGGGAAGGAGAAAATAAACATAAAAAGCCTTCAGGTCACATCTCTCTCATACTGGGGAGCCCAGAACTAGACTCAGCACCCTAGGTTGGCCTCACTGATGGCAAGAAGAAGGACAGTAGCTTAGCCCCCAAACACCAAACTATGCCTCAAGATCGACCTCTCAGAAAAAAGGAAAAAAAAAAAAGAAGAAGAACAAAAAAACCCAAACCACAAAACACACAATTCTGGGTTTATTTCTGATAAAAATATCACACTTACAACATTGTCAATAATATTACACCCTGTATTTCTTCACTGAATGGAAACAAGAATTATTAATTCATAGGCAGTTTTTATAGTGAAAGATTAAATGTGATCTTTATCTTTCTCTTTGATTTAAAGACATTTGTTTACAGCTTTGGCACAGATAAGAAAAGCAAAGAAAAATGCAAGATCCAAAAAATGGAATGGAACTCAAAACTGTGCAATAAATTAAAATAAGTGTCTTTACGAAATGCCTAAGCATTAGAGCAACTTATGACACTTTATTATATGTTGTTCATTACCAAAATTTCATTTTTTTCCTCTTTTTAAAGTAGATATTAGATTACTTGATGGTACCAGCTGTTAGTATGAAAATTGCAAATACTCCCTCTACAAAAGCCCTATCAACACAGCCATCTGCCAAGACATTTCTTGGAAAGAAAAATAGGCAAAATGTCCAGCACACAGCTGGATAAAAACACCATGCTATGGGCAAGCAATTGGCTCACAGCTTGGGCACAAAGAGTTATAGTGAATGGGTTCACATCAGATTGGCAATGGGTCACTACTAGGGTTTCACAGAGCTCCATCTTAGGCCCAGTTCTCTGCAACATCTTCAAAACAACATGGACACAGGACTGGAAGGAATACTAAGTTTGTCAGTGATACTAAACTGGGAGGAGCTGTTGACTCCCTTGAAGGCAGGGAGGCCCTGCAGGGAGACCTTGACAAGTTAGAGGACTGGACAGTCACCAACCATATGAAGTTCAACAAGGGAAAGTGCTGGTTTCTGCACCTGGGATGGGGCAATCCTGGATGTTCCCACAGACTGGGGAATGAGATCCTGGAAAGCAGTTCCATGGAAAGGAACCTCAGGGTCCTGGTTGATGGCAAGTTAAATATGAGTCAGCAGTGCCCTGCCAGCCAGGAGGGCCACCATGTCCTGGGGGGCATCAGGCAAAGCATCATCAGCCCGTTGAGGGAGAGGGGATTGTCCTGTTCTCCTCTGCACTGGGGCCGCCTCACCTTGAGTATTGTGGGCAGTTTTGGGTCCCTTCCAACTCAGTATATTCTATGATTCTATTTATTTAAAAAATGACCCTCTAAAAGATTCGGCTCTGCACTTTCTTCTCTGACTTGTGTATGGATGTACTCATATTTTATACAGTGTACTACTTAAAAGATACTGTCTTTAGTTTGGATATGCACCATATACACTATAGTACAAACCTTCAACAAATGGATTGGTATTATATGAGTTCCTGAGGATTCATAAGAAACATAATGCCATACATTTCCACGCTTCACAAAGCTTTTAGAAAAAAGAGAAAACAAACACCCAAAAGAAACTACATTTCTAATTTCTAACAGTGCAACTCCAATATGTTTTACACAACTTCAGATAAAATTACAACCCAAGAGAAAGAAATGTCTCAGAAAGCTTAGACAGTCATTGCAGATGTCAGAAATATCAGAACACTGACAATTGGTGCAATTGAGCAAACAAATACCACAATTTTCCCACAGTTGATAATATCATCATGTAAGTCACATCAAGTCAGCTAAAGCTGGCAGCCATGACTGTGTCAACATCTGTAATTGTTTCTGTCTTATTTGTTTCTGATAATAGAGTCTGTTTTTCTAAAAGCAACTATCAATTACTAAGAATTCACTGGCACAATAAAGATAAAAATATTTATATCACTAAAGCAAGAAGTCCAACAGAGACTCGGATATAACCTGGCATATTACATAGACTGGTCACCCTTCTTTCTCACATAAACAAAGCTTACAATAGGATTTGCTTTCTTGCTTGAAAACCTGTTCAATTAAACTTAAATTTAAAATCCTTTGCTACACTGAACTAGACTCAAAGTGACACAAAACTCATCCCCACACACATAAAGTCTCCACACAGATGACCTAAATCACCAGTGCTCAGGGAGGTGCCAGTGCAGGAAGGGGCCACACAGATATTGATCACACTTGCACCCTCGCCTTCCCCTCCTTTGAGTCCTCGTCTGTAACTCCATTTCATTTCTTTTTAACCAACATCCCCTCTCACACACAAAATACCCTGCTTCCTACCACCATAGTCACAGGATGAGAAAGAGGTTGGAGCAACCCATTATCAGCAGCAACAAACTGCTGAACCTGCACAGAAACCTTTCCCTCAACAGCCATGTTAACTTGATCTCTCTCTCCAAGGTCAATGATTTTTCAGGAAACCAATGTTAACTCATGAATCCAAGACCTCAAACTGTGTCAAATATGGCTAAAACTGGATAAGCCATCTTAAAGGCAGTAACCTTTGTTTGCAGTAGTTTTCCAATTCACTCAAAAATCCTTTGCCTTGAGAAACAATTACATCACAAAACTATAAACCAAGTATAATGAAGTAGTTTTACTTGATTTCTATCAACAAATATGTTATTTAGATTATCCATGGTTTTCATATTTTTAAGAAACATTAAACCCTGTACATTAAATCCTCCATAGAGTCTATTTTGGTGGCATTTAAAGCCTATTTGCATATCCATTTGCATAAACAAATGCAAATATGATGCTTACAAAAGTAAATATGACAAAATCATGGGATGGATGTCTCAAAACAGTGTGTGCTAAATAAAAATACCTCTACTAGGAAATATCACATGCTTTCTTCAAGAGATACATAACCACTTCTGAGACAGCACTGTAATGAAAGGTGAAAAGGCTTATTTAATTTTTTCTGGGCACTGTTTCTGGATGCAAGGGCTTGGATTTGTCTGTGGTTTGGTTTTTTGGTTTGTCTTTTGGTTTTGGGGGGTTTAGGGAGGTGAAGTGAAACTTTATGAGTTTAATAGACCCAGCCTGAAGCTAACTTATCTGGATGAGAAATGGATGGTAACAATTCAAGGCCCTTAAGCTGCAGCCCTGACTCTGACTCTGCATCTGCCCACAGCTCACTGAACACTCCAGACTGGAGACAAAGTATCGCAGCAATTTCAGAACTCTGCATATTTATTACAGGTTAATCTGTCGTTCCGTTGACAATTCATATTGATCCTGAAATCAGCCTGTACAAGCCACACACATCAGTATCAACTGGATAAAAGTCAACAAGTCAAAGCAGCTGATAGACATCCACAAGCACAGCAGAGCACTGCCTGTTCTTCCGCCTGCTTCTGATCCCATTCTCTCCAGACCCATCCATCTGTTCCATGTTCTGTGTTGAATATCTGCATCTGGGACAGGGATCAGCTTCAGTACTCAGTTGTATAATGTCTGTGCAGACTAACTACTGCAAGATTAACTTAATCTTAACTAGTTGGAGACTTAATAGCAGCACAAAAAAATGCTCCCAACTTCAGAGATTAGACAGAGCATCCAAATACAAAAGCTTGATCACAACATCTCTGTAACATTCAGAGCTGTTCATTACATTGCCATCAAACTCACAGCTAATGCTATGAAAAACAAGCAATATTTTTTAATCAAAACTTCATTACTTCCTTAAAGCTGAAAGCAGATTATCTGATTTTGCTGATCGCTACTCAGAAGTGGGGTTTCTTAGCTATTTCCAGTTTCAGGGCATAATCATATTCCATTTTAAGTAAGTACATACTACACCTCACAATCAATTGAGCAGTTTCTCAAAGGCCACAGAAATCTATATTTAGATGTGTTCAGGTAGCTAAATGCATGCAACACTGCAGTGCTTATTGTGTAAGAAAGGATTTAAATAAATTCAAAGTAAGTATACTTAGAAATTTTACTCATATCCTCAGGGTTTTGGCAAACCTAGTCAGACATATATTTCTAAATGACAGTCTACAGAAAATAAAAGCAATCTGAATTCTGCCACAAGTCCAGAATAAAATTGTGTTCCCAGTAATGACCAAAACAAAAAAAAATACAATTTTTTGAAGAATATACAAATCTAAGCAGTGTCAACTAGCAAAGGACACAATTAAAAGTACAACACAAGCAAGGACAAAATTAAAAATACAACACAAGCAAGGACACATAGGCAAATAGTTGCTTTCCTTGCCTGTAAATGCTGTGAATCACTAAGTATTTCAAGCAACCTGTTTCCTCTCTAACAATCCCAACCTGAATGGTCAGGATACCATCCAGCTGTTGAGTCAAGAACTTGAATGTCCTTCTCTACTCATTATAATCATGGAATGATGAAGTGATCAATTTGGCACGTTCACTATACATCATCAGGAGTAAAATTGCTAAACTCTGGCATTTGCCTCAAATGTTTTTTAAAAACACCACTGATTTTTATGACCTTTAGAAGAACTTACATTCACAGTAAATTAAAGGCAATTTTTAAAAGGTTGCTACATAAAGCCGTGAGAATACTAGAAGCTGGTTTCAATTGCTTTCCATGATAGACCTGTTTTAGCATTATTAGATCCTCCATATTACAGTTACACAATCACAGGCATAATTTCACTAAGATTCCCTGGTGTGTAGAGTAAGAAGATGCAACGAATCAGAATAGTAAAACTAATGGCCTAAACTACTAATTTTGTAGCAACATTTGTATCACACAAACTCTCTTAAAACATTACACCTGCTCATGCACAGCTAGAAAATAACTTTAATGATGAAAAAAAACCACACTTTCCAGGTTCAACATCAAAATACAAGTTAACATTATCATCAGATTGCTGTCATTGTTTGATACTTTAAGTTAATTTTAAAGGAGCCCAGTAAACAGCTGAGTCACATTAGGCATCCACTGTTGACTGAAGAGCTGCTTCTGCCATGATGTAACAAACCAACGCAGGTATCAGTGTAACCAGCACTGAACTTACCAGGAGTCATCCTTCCCACACTCAAATCCAGGGGAGTTCTGCCACTGCGACAAAGAACAGGATTAAACCCTTGAAGCAATGTTCCAAAGGATGCATTCTTTTTCATCTGCATTACAAGTAAACCATTAAACCTACATTTCCTATTTGAAAGGGAACATCAAATACTATGTGATGCACTCAGTGTTCTTTTTAAGTACTTTATCTATGCATCACTGTTCTCAAAAGAGCATTTCAGAATTGCAAATTGTATACAACCAAATGAGAAACTTGTCACTCCCAGGTTCACACCTTTCAGTGGAAGTTATACCAATATTCCATTCAGCTAGCCTCAAGAAAACCTGAAGCAGGCAAAAGGGAAGGAAAAAGCAAATAAAATTAAAAGAAAAGAAAAAAGTAAAGTTTAAAATAAAAAAAAAAAAAAAAAACCAAAAAAAACAACCAGACACTGCTAACTTAAGGACAATATCCAGCAATCAGCATGAAAAGAACTCTTGCTGCCATGCCTGACAAGCCATCCTGCAATCCAAGGTTGTAATAGTTTGTAAATAAAGAGGAATTAATATACTTGCTTTCCCCAAGGAACACCAACAACTCTGCTAAAACTGGATACCAGCATTCCTAAGATGCTGCTAAGATGAACGAGAGTCAATTTTCAAACTTTACTCTTCATGCTATCAAATAAAAAAAACCAAACCAACAAACAAACTGAACCCAAAAAACCCACTGAAAACCCAAAATACAATCACCCCCAAACAACAGATTAAAAAAATGATCATCTGAAGATGTATATTTGGGGAATTTTTAGTTTGTTTGAGGAGTTTATCAGGCCAACAGCATCCACAACAAAATATGAATCAGTGTCTATGCTGGCTGCTGTGTAACAAGCCCTGTACTTTATGAACAGAGATGTACCAATCATGTCTCATACATCATGACACATAGAGAGACTTGGCAGCATGCCCATGCCTGCCTGTGCCTCCAGTAAGATAGGTACTAACTGACTGCAGTAAGTCAGGCACTGAAAAACTGATACTTTCTCAGGCCTCTGTATTCTGCCCACAAACCACTGCATCTGATTCCACTTCTGCCACTGCACATTTATTCTTCCTTATAAGCTCATGACCTTTATCACTTACCAGCCCAGGCAGGAAGATCTCACAGATGTAGCACAGAGCTTGTAGTGAGAAACAGTTTTCAAATTCTGATGGGAGGTAGGCTCAGCTTAGCCACCTTCACTTCCACAGCAAACACACCAACACTTGAAGCAAGAAAGTACCACAGAAAATAACTGTCTCCCAAGCAAAACTTGTTTTTCCAGGGAATTACACAACTGTGTGAAATAGCGAAAAAATGTTGACTATCAGGATTTCTGAGATTTATTTCAGGTTCTGGTAAAAGAACATTGCGTGCAGTCGCTGCAACTGCTGCAGCAGTTTCTGGAATCTATGCCCTCAGCCTTAAGGTCTGTGCAGGTTTCCTAATTTTGTTACATAACTGGTTCATGGCTCCATTTGAAGTGACATGACACAATCTCATAGATACCTTACTCACAAAAATAGGGGGGAAGGACTCTTCTACAGAGAAGTCCAGGATTCTATACCTCTCATAACTTACCCTTGAGTTGGCTGCAGCATTTATAAATTAGCAAAAAGCTTCTACTATTTAAACATATTCTACCATTTAATAAAGTAGACAAATCCAAACTCTTAAAGGAAACTATAATCGAGTTAATTTTGCTTATCTTCTATAAGAGATGTTACTTTCCAAATTGTCATTAACCCAAATACAGCAATTGCTGTATTTGCTAGCATGATAGATCCAAAAGCCATTTCTGAAAATGCTATATCTTTTAAAAGAATTAAATTAAACACAGTATATGGTCCATCTCGAGTTCTGTTCTATTTAATTCCTAAAGTACTAAAGTACTAAATACTATACACATACATACATATCCTATTAAACATTTGCAAACTTGTACTGAGAAATCATTGAAATATTGCATGTACATACCTGCTCTTACAACTTTAACAACTTTATTAAATAATACAATATCTATAAACACCAAGTTTTTAACTTATATATACAGCCACCTTAACATAAATACGTGAAAAAAATCCAAACAAATACAGTATCCACCTTGAAATAAAATGCTAGGCTCCTTTTCTCCTTCATGTGATTCTAAACACAATAAATCTTGCTCACTGGAAATACTGACTTGTGTTTAGGAAGACTTGTTTATCTGTCACCAGGCACTGCACAGCAGAGTTGTGGCTTCTCAATGACTACAGTCAGGAAGCTGAAAACCACTCCTAAATCACCAAGTTTGCATCATGTTCTACAAATAGTTATCTAGCAAGTTTTTGAAGCAGCTGAGGCATGAAGTGGCTGAGCTGTCAGAAAAGGCTGCTGTCTCTTGTAACAGTCACTGTTTTGTAGGAACACAGTAGCAAAGTCTCCATTCTTTAAAAAGTCTCTGGAGCAATCCAAGCAAGGAACTGTAGAGTAACAAGCCTTACATGTGTATCTGGAAGATCCTCAAAACAATCATTAAAAATGGAACACCATTATACCCAAAAGACTATCTGATAGGGTCTAATCAGCAGTTTCTGCAAAGGAAGATCATGTCTCAGTCTATCAGTATTGCTGAACATGGCAAACTAACCAATAAACAAGAGCAAGTGATAGAACATATGTGGACTTTCAAAGACCCTTTGGAGACATGGCAAAGACTTCTAAATAGACTGATGTCTATGAAAAGCAAACATTGCCACAGATCAAAACCAGCCAAAACACTGAACAAAATTTGGAGTCAACATTCTTCGCTGCCATGGGCTAACTGGATAATGAAGATTAACAGCAGCATCCAGACTGCATAAGTGCCAGTCCAAGGCAAAGTGCACACAAATCCCTGCTCTCCTTTACATAGAAGCATCCTAATCTCAAAACTAAACTCAGACTAAATCTTCCTAGTCTGGTCTCTTTATGTTCCACCAGCCTTCACGTGCCTGAGCGCTCTGTAGTGACAGAGGCAGACATTTGGGACCTCATCCAGCACACACATGGCCTGGTGGCTACCTCTTTCCCAAGGTCTCGTGTTAAAGGATGAGAGCGTCCAGAAATCACAACTTCCAACCCTCTAAGTATGCCAACCATTAGACTTTTACTAGAAACACAAACACAGACATTCATCACACCACTGCTCCATCGGGCGCTGACAGCTAAGGGTTGCTTACAAATAAATTGAGATGCCCCACATTCCTTCTGGCTTCCAGAACTCTGAAGAGGGAACTTCCAGCAGAAGCAATCACTCCCTAAAGACACGTCAGGTCCACACAACTTTGAGCTTGATGGCAAAGGCCAGGATGGCTTAGTAAGGCTTCACATGGGTTTTACCCACTCTAAAGCAGTACCACCACAGTCACTACCCCTCCTCAGCCACCAGCTCCCACTCCTCTTACTACCAGCATTGGAGCCCATCACACAGGAGAAAACTGTACCATTAACACTGCTAATCTGGACTAATTAAGACTATTTCCCCCCAACTCCTCCCTCTATTTGGACCAGCAGACTAGCATTTTTATGAAGTACTGCCTAAATTAAGTTCTGAAATGGAGTGAACTGAGTTTGGTCCTATTATTCCAAATTTGAAACTTCTGTAAATAGGTCCAGCAGCTCGCTGTATTTATCTTTTACTCTTCAGAGAAGAAAAGAAAACCTGAAGTAGTAATATTTCTAGATAGCAATTAATCTTAAACTGGCAAAGCTTAAGAATACAGATCAGCTTTAACAAGGAACAGGCAACATAAAATCAACCATGTCAATGTTATCTATAAGTGTTATCTATGCACACCACTCAAAGCTTTAAAACAGGTATCTCAAATCAAGAAAGGAACTTTGGCAGCTCAGGGAGCTCTTCCATGCAATATATTACAGTCAGAAGAACACAGAGACACCTGAATAAAAGACGAATGACAAGGAAGACACTGCAGTACAGCACTGTTGATTGGTTTTGCAACCTGATTTGAAAAACATATATTTTATCGGAAGAAGAATATTAAAATAATGAGGGAGGTGTTCTGAGAAGGGCTATGAATTATCAACCACTTAAAAGACTGTCCCATTGAAACAGGCAAGCATGAACAGAAAAAAAAAAGGAATTATAATAAATTAAATGAGACTTTAGGAAACATACAGAAAATCCAGAAATCAAGAAAACAACAGCTTCCAATAATACAGGGAACTTCATTCATTAATTGAGCTGAGAGGATAGCAAAGCCAAATTTTTAACAGAGAAATATTATATTACAACACATAATTAGGCTGTTAAAGTCAGTACCACAGGAAGCCACTGAAGCCAAGACTTTACTCCCATTCAAAAAGAAAGCAGCTATTTAAACACACAGTAACAAGAAGGGGGAAAAAAAAAAAATCAACACACAGCTGAGGGAATCTCAAGCTTCATGACCCAGGATGCAAGAAAACATCCAAAGACATCACTGGGCTGTATTTTGCCATACAAACACTCCCCTTAACTCGACCCCTCCACAGCCAGAAGCCAATACCAAGGAGAGAGTGTGAGCAACACACAGAACAAACTGTCCCTCAGACAGATCAACATGAAGAGTGTTCAGCTGCCAAGACAGCATCTGCCAACCACCTAAACCCCAAAAGCATCTGGCGCTGGCCAACTTCCAAAATGCAAGACTTGCACGATTTCATATTTGATGCGATATTGCTTCAATTTCTTCTCCCACTTTGCAATTGCATTTTATTTTTTAAGAACAGAGCAACAAATTATTTGCAAATGGGAGTTCAGTCCAATGCTTGGACTCATTCCAGGAAGCTGTCTAGGCTCTCTGGAGAATGCCTACCAAGACCACCCTAAATGAGCAAAGAATTAAATGCTAAACATTACATGTTTCACTTAAAGTGTACTCCCAGTGGAAAACAAATTTGGAAAAAGATCCCATTTACATGTGTAAATTAAGAAATAAGAGTACAGCTCTAGGAACTTTCTGATATCCTTCCCTTCAACTATAAAAAAAAACCCACACCACATACACAAGCTGTATTTCCAAATTTCTTGACAATATAATGGCTATCTCTATATATATGTACATGTTTGCTCTAACTTCGAAGCTGCGCTGAGATGGGGTTGACAAGACTAATGACTTCCAATGACCCCTTTCAACTAAATTATTCTATGATTACACGTAGAGCATACCCAAACATTACACAGCAACACATTATAAACTTAATTACTATTTTTTCCTCTACAGGCAATTTATTAAGCTCTTTGTGTTCTCCTTACAAATTTGAACATAATTTCTTCAAGCAGTTAACCATTTCCTCTACACTCAGAAAGGACTTCATGAATAACATTACAGTAAACTCAAGGGAGAAAACATAATATTTAAAGCTTTCAAAGTCTTATTTTTCACAGCACCACCTATCTTTGAGTAAGCGGTGGTCAACCGTTCTTGAACAGTCAGAGGGAGCAGTGCCTCTGACAGAGGTATCCCAACAGTTTTGTTTTGTTTCCTTCATAAAACAACAAAAAAATTACAAAAAAACCAGGTCTACCTTGCCCCGTGGGCAGAAGCAATTAAGTCTGTCTGTTTTTACCAGTGTCCCGTGGCTCCCTATTGTCCTGCTCCACCTCATCCATCATTTTCTTCCTGGCCCCCACCCATCTTAACAACCATCCCAACTATTTGGCTGGGCCATTGGCAGCAGGCACCATGATGGCTCAGAGCTTAGCCCATAGACTGCCCAGCAGTTGCTCACTTTTTGAAGAGGGAAGGGATTTAATTATAACTGCCTTTTTTTGTGTAGGAATATTAATTGGGGTTGCTACCTGTCAAAAGTTTTATAAAAATTTTATTAAAATTGTGTACCTAATGTCTTTTCATTGCCATTAACTTCAGTTTCTGAGAAGTGAGTCAAGTGGGAGAAGACAGACAAAGAAAGTAATTGTACAAGCTTTTTGCCCTTAGTAAGCCTTGCTAAAAATTCACATAAACTGTTTGGTGATGAATCCATAGACAATGCTGCTTATTATGAAAAGAACACCCTCCTAGACAAAAAAACAACACATAACCCAATCTTTGACTGTCATTGCTCTCACTCACAGGGGTCATCAGAAAAAAGAAAATTTCTTCAACAAAATTTCTACTATAAACCAGTAGAAGATATATTTAGAAATAGTCTGGGAAGACAGCATGTGTAGCTTTGGAGAATTAGGAAAGAAATTATGTCCACTGCTTTCCAGTGACCCCTGCCAGCTGTGACAGGAACAGCAGTGTTCAACTCCAAGAGCCACTCCACTCTTCGCTGCCTGATCAACTGCCCCAAACAACATTGATGGAATTCTTTAACACACCTCTGTCCCCCGCCCAGTACACACCAATAATTGGTTACCTATTTCAAAACCCACAGGATTTTGAGTTCTTCCAGAATTCACACCAATGCCCAGCAGCTATGGATACAGCTAGAGCCAACTTTTTGAGACAAGCTGAGCTAACTTTGCTTTAGTAGAAATCCAGTTCTACAGGAATACCTGAAATGCTCCCAACAATTACTGGCAATTTATTGGTATGTCACATTCCACACAATACAAGAGGAAAAAATTCTATTACAAGCATTGAATTAAACCAACTAGGTTTCCAAATCCTTTTTCAGGTGACTCAGGCTTGTGTTTTATCCTTTGTAATATTTATATCCAAAATAAAAGCATACATTGGCAGTAAAACATAGCAACAGAACATTCAACTGCACAAACATTCCACTTCAAACATGGATCAGGATCTTATACACACCAGTTCCAAGCACTGCTCTCAGCCATCACCTTCAGAAATGAAAATTGCTCATAAATACTCTGTATTTATAGAGTAAATGGAGTTTGTGGGGGTGATGTGTGTACGTACATCAGTTCATAAACACCTTACTGGAAAAGAAATAAGACTTCTGAGAAAAAGATTATCCTTTCCAGGGAGTCACAAATAAAGAGGCAAATCAAAGAAGATCACCAAAACCTTCAGAGCTACAGAAATAGACAAAAACATACAGCTATTTATAACCCAGTGATTTATTCACAGAACACTTTTAGCCTTTTAACCCCAGGAAAACAAAGTCTCATGCCAAGTGCTAATGTATATAACAGAAATATATCCTTCTGCCACTTACTGACCACTCCAAGTGCAGCTAAAGATATTAGGATTCACTTACTAGGATTAACAGGTTATTTCAAGTGATGCACTTCTCCCTGATAAAACAGATACCACCATCTGTTTAACCACATCAACAGGAAGATATAAGCAGACAAATTACTGATGACACACTGTATTTAGTTTCGTTATTATTAGAGAACTTGTGTGTCCAAACTGTAAAACCAGCTGTATTTTCTGGAGGAACATTTCATCACAAAGAATTTCAGAACATTAATTAAAGTTCTTTCAACAAGATAGGTTTTCCAATTAATTACTTTTCCCTGTTAATTATATGACACAGGGATAAGACACTGGCAAATTCGGAACAAAATGCAAGACTCAGCAGTACTATGTATCAAGTGACCAGTAACATCTAAAAGTAATAAAAGGCAAAACACCATGCACAGAGCTTGACACTAAGGACTAAAACTTGCCCTGAATCTGATACACGTAAATCACACCTACTCAGAGACTATGTATGAAAACCAGAAGTAAAAGAAACAAACACCTGGATAGCTCTACTACCAGGGAATAAATTTTCCTCAGGTCCTTTGTTTTCTCATAGAAAAGACAAATAAAAAGCAAATAAAACACCAGGGAAACGAATGTGACAGCAGAAACTTCAACTGATGGGAAGTTACCTAACATTTTGATTCCCAACTTGGAAGGGAAGCTGTAGTCAGGTTGTCACTGGTCTAGGATGGAAAATGAAAGAAAAGGGATAAGGAATGAGAAAGAAAGCATTAAAAGCAGAGGAAGACATGTAAAACTCAGGAACACGGGAGTCGAGGACAGAGGCGACTGTGAAGATGCTGAAATTCAGGACCTTTAAAGGGAAGGAGAAGAGAACTCCTATCACCTGACCCGGGCACTGGGGCAGCGCTCGGTGAGTCCGAGCAGCTCCGCGGGGAGAAGGAGCCTCACGGCAGGAGGCAGGGGCAGGGCCCCGGACCGTGACCGCAGCTCCGCCGCCCAC
>VYXB01003483.1:88219-108532 GCA_013397135.1 Pachyramphus minor | reverse complement strand
GGTGGTGTGGAGGCGGGGCTGCTGTGACAGACAGACCTCTGCACCAATCGACGATGGGAGGCGTGGCTCAGGGAGGGCCGAGGGCGCGGGGCAGCGCGAGCTCGAGGGGCGTTCCCGGCGGCTGAGGGGGGGCGGGAGGCGGGGATTCACTTGAGCGACGTGATGATCGACCAATAGCAATAGGACGGCTGTGGGCGCTGCCCAACGGCAGCCGCGGGGCGGGGCAGGGGGCGGGCGGTCCCCGAGGCGCAGCGGGCGGGGAGGGCCCGGCCGCCCCTCAGTCCCTTCAGCCCAGCGCGGGCCCCACCGACTGGGGGATGCGCCCGGACCTGCGGTAGGTGACCGGGGGAAGCTTCCACCTCAGGGGGCCTCCTGCATGGCCGGGGTAGCGGGGCCTGGCGAGACAAGGCCGCCCGGCTGAGGGAGGGGCCGAGGTTGTGAATAGCAAAACTGTGCTTAAACGGGATTTTAGACCGGGCCTACCTGGGTATTTCTTTCTAGGTGTTAAATTACTCATACCTACTGAATAGGTTCCAAATGCCAGCTAATCGAGTTGGGATTCTCTTTAACTTAGTTTCAGCATAATGTAAATTTCAGGTCTTTTTTTAGGTGATGTTCAAGGTTTAAATCTAAATTTAAATGTATTATCGTTACCACTGAGCTGAATGTCATGTGTAAGTTTCCCACTGCTTAATTTTTTCCTTCTAAATAGGACAGAATTAGCTCTCATAAGATCCTGGTTATGCGGATCGTCACACCAAGGTCAGTGATGCTCTTTGATGTTTCTCATCACTGAGAATTCTCACTTCCTTATTATGTGGGTCCTGTAAGGTGTCAAGAGCCTTTTTATTTTTACACTCTGTCTTTGGCATCCCTTCAGTTCTCACAGAAGAGCCAGGTCAGACCTGTACCACAGCTACATCTTTTTCCAATGCTGCCTTTGGTGTTGGGATAGCTGGGCTCCAGCCAAGTGTCTGCCCATCACCTCCTCCATCACAAGATGCTCCACATAATCAAACCCTCCATCATATTGTCAGCAGCACACTCAGCTGTCGGTCTTCAAAATTTGGTAGCTTCTTTTACTTGGACTTTAAGATCTCTCGAAAGTACACTTGGATTTTTTTGAGTTTTCATCAAAAAAAAGCCTCTAAAATTGACTGGGGCCTTGCAGTCCTGCCCAGTCTTGAAGTAGCATCCATTAAGTCAGAAAAAGGCAGCAGAACATCCCATGCTGAGTTTTCTGCCTCTGCTTTTTACAGTTGTTACAAAGTGGTTCTGAACAGTTGGGAAACTGAAAATATTTTCAAGTGAGCAACCTTAACATTGAGTAGCCCCATGTAATACATCCTCAGTAGCTTCCTGTTTCCTTCAGAGACAGGTGATAGCACCTTCTCTGAGTATCTGGTAACCTGATACCTCTAACAGTGTTGAATTTCTTTTTTCTTTCAGGCCCAAGTTTCCAGGCTGTTTCTTTGGTTTCTGCTTTCTCCAGTTTGCTAACAAGAGAGCCTCCTTCTTGCAGTGTTTGTAGCATTGATTTCTAGAACTGGTTTTCATAAAACATTCTCATTAATGTTGAAACTTCATTTCAGATCACAACTCTTCACCTCAGCCACACACTTGTATTTGAGAATACTGGAAGTGTTTTCAAAATACTGGACAAGCTTCAGGCAGGACATAGTAATTGTTCTGTAATCCTCTGCACCTGCCAGCTGGTTTGGGTTTGTTTCTGTGACAAGAGCAGAACAAGGCTATCTAAACCTCCTTGGATTTTTTATCCCATTAACAATTGACTCTTCAATGCCACTGCTGAGCTTCACCCCTTCCCTAAGGAAGTGGAGGGGGGGGTCTTGGTTCCATCCTGCCAGTAATTGGCTTTCACCAAACCCTTTGGTGTTCTGAGCAGAACTTAGACTGTGAAAAGCAAATTATAAAATCCTATTTTAGACTTTTTTTTTTTGGCTAGTTCACCTGAAGGAACTGGCCTGCCATGTGTCACACGAGTGTCAGCCCCAACACAAAACGGGGATGTGCTCACAGCAACTCCAATTTTAGGACTATTTTAGGCAAAATTGGATCTTTTCCTTAAAAGAAATTATACTACTATCCACTACTATCCAGTCCATTCAAACTTCAGACCCAGACTGAACAAAATAGTAGATCTGTTGAATCACAAGACACAGATGTAAATTGTAGCATAATTCTAGGTGTACAAAATAGTTATCCCCTCACTCACAGGCAGCAGGTCACCTCCCCACCAGCTGAGACAGCAACTTTTACTTCCCTCCTTCTGGTTCCTAAGCTTATCTGAGCACAGAATTTGTTGTGAGGGTCGGTAATAACACAGAGAAAGCAGCAGCAGCTTGTGGGCAGGGGCACTGAGGGGACAGAGGGGAAGCAGCGCTTGTCCTTCCCTCGGTATCTAGTGCTGAAGATTAGATGCTTCAGAACACAACATCTCACTTTCAATATATCAAATATTTTTGTAATCTGGAACAAATCAAAGCTCATTTTCTTATTTCAGGTGAAAAAATGTCAGTGTTGTAAAGGGAATTATTAAATTTCTCAACTCTAATTTTTAAAATAATTAAGAAACCTGTTTCAGTTATTCATCTTTCTGGCTTGAAATCTAGATCTCTTAGAGGATTTGTTACCTCTGCTCCTTAGTTGGTTTACATTTTACTGTGTCTGTTTTGTTGTGTTTGTTTTCAAGTGTTAGCTGTGAGTGCCTCAGTACTGGTGGAAGATGGATCTAAACATATTCTTAGCATTCAAAAATCCCTAAATGAGTCTGACAGCTAGTTTAGGATTAAGGCACAGTTTGTTTCACAGACCAAATTTAGATTAAGGCAGTTACACGGCTGACTTAAGGCACTTAAAGGGAAGAGGGGACAGGAACATGGTAGTTACAAAAGAAGTGCCAGGAAACAGTGTGTGGGCGAGTTTGGAAAGCAAGAACCAGAAATTGTTCTCCTTTAAGGAATATGCCTAATGGGGGTGTAGTGCCATCTTTTGATGCCTGCCCTCCCCCTTTTTGTTTTGTCAGGTTGTTGCTGACAGTGAAGGCCTTCCTCTCAAAGCTGTTTAAATGAGAATGTCCCTGGCGCAAAGAGTGCTGCTGACATGGCTTTTTACATTACTCTTCCTCATCATGCTGGTGCTGAAGTTGGATGAGAAAGCCCCGTGGAACTGGTTCCTCATTTTCATTCCAGTGTGGATATTCGATACAATTCTCCTAGTCATGTTAATTGTTAAAATGGCTGGACGGTGCAAGTCTGGCTTTGACCCTCGGAACGGCTCCCAGAACATGAAGAAGAAAGCCTGGTACCTCATTGCAATGCTCCTGAAATTGGCCTTCTGCCTCGCCCTCTGTGCGAAACTGCAGCGATTCACCACCATGAAACTGGCCTACGTGTTCATCCCACTGTGGGCCCTGCTTATTGGCGGGATGGTGGAACTGGGATACAATATCTTCCATGTACGAAGAGACTGAGCTCTGCCAGGTGGTTTTCAGCCCCATGATTGGCACCAAATTACTAGAATATTACCATTTTGCCACGAATTTGATCTTCAAACTAGAAAGCCAAATAAGAAATGAGACAAGCTGGAGACTTTATCTAAAGCAGGCTGAAGACTGGAAGTAGACTTGTTCCATTTTTTTATTTTAAAACTGTCACATATGCTCTTGTAAATAAAAGTATTTGTTCAACATAAGCTGTTCTAGTATGATTACTGTTATTTGTTACATGGAATAAGATACATGCAGGTAGAAGACCTTCTCAAAAGGACCACAAATGTTCTACCCAGGGTATTCAGCACATTAAGTAATCCTTGGAAAGAGGACTGACATGTTCTGCTACTTTTAAGTCAAGAAATAACCAGGTAACAGTAATTTCTGTAAGGAGCTAAATTTGCTTTAACAATCAGTAACAGTTGACAGCTGCCAAATAAGAGCAAAGAAAGGAATAAAGTGACTCAGTTTGGTTTTTCTTTTGACAGTGAGACTCCACTGCTGGTCTAAAAATACGCACGATTTCCTAAGCTGCTGAAACAGCCAATAACCAGTATGTTAACCCTAGGGAAAAAGGTTAGTAGCTGAAGTGTGCAACCAGTCCCAAGGTCCAGAAAAGAGGGAGACAATGGTGATTCCTTTCCAAGTGAGAAATCCCCAGTGCTGCATTTGTACCTGCCCGAACTGGTACTTGAACAAGACAGTTTTTAATGCCCAAGGATAGGAAATCTTTGGGGGTGAAGCCTTGGTTTTATGGAACAATGACAAATTCAGATGTGAGTAAATTAACTGTTCTGGGTAACAAGTGAACAAGTGGGAAGAACTATGAGCATACTTTGTGGACTAAAGTGCTCTTCCAGGAGCTACAGTAACACCAAATTCAAATGTAGCAGTTGTCTAAGACATAATTAACATGCACCCTGCAGGTACTGATCCATATACAGTTCCTAGAGACAAAAGAATGTCAAGTGAATGAAAAGAGCACAGGAAAAACAGTCTAGGGTAACAGGACATGACGAGATCAAAGTATCTCACCTATAAAATTTTAATTACGGACATTCAATGTACTTCTCTGTGGAAAAAAATCCTTCCTGAAGTGTTTGGATTTAGGCTTGTTCAATCACACAGACATGGGTAAAAATACAGGGGAATCATACTGGTGGACACTGCTGAAAGAGCTTTAAGAAAACAACATGTTCTGTTCTAAGGCAATGGATCTCAATTCAGAACATCAGGTAACAAATGATCTTTATAAAGAATTTAAGTCATCTTTGCTTCAGTGGTTGACCTTGCTGAAGGGGAAACAAAGAAAAGACAAAGACAAAAGGAATCTAAACCACAGCCATTGTCAAAAAAACTGCAAAATATTTATAACCCCTCTATTATTATAAAATTAAAAAATAAAGCAAACCCATGGACCCAGCCCTGGGTTATGAGCATCAGGCAACACACACACTTACCTTGGGTACGGTATGGGACCAAGCATAAAACTGAGTACTCACAGTCCTTTCCCATCCAATGATTCTCACAGAACAAAAATCCAAAAAGCCCTCTTCACAGGATGTCGAACACCCCCACACTGCTCAGAAGAGCAGAGCAGCTTTCCCCAGCCAAGCTGGGGATGGGAACTGATTGTTATAGCTTAAATGACGGAAGAACAAGAACTGCCCTCATTAAAACCTGGTGTATTATTAGCAAGATGGGCCATGAATGATGACTCTGCTGCCTTAATAAACCCTTTGTCTTCCACAGATGTAACAATTATCTGAAAGTTTGGCATCTCTAATTAACTAGAATCACACACAGTTATTACAAATCTCCTTTTAATTCCTCCTTCCAATAGAAAAAGATCAACAAGTTCAATTTTGGTTGTGGGTTTGGCGTTTTGTTTTGGTTTTTTTTTTTAAGGTTTACAAACCTTGAAATAAGTGAGAGATTTGAAAGCTGAAGCAGATGTTTCTTGCTGGTGTCATAGAGAAGTCACACACAGCCAGTTGGAAGTGCTCAACTTTCCACATTCCTTGTCCTTACAGGTATACTCGGACAAGAGGAATATCCCTTCTGACTGGAGTATTTTTTAGCACATGTAACTGTGCTGCTTTCTGTACACAGTGTTGCTTCTCTGTGACATCAGAACTTCATTCAAAAGGATTTATGATACAAAGTACACTGCAGCCCAGTGACCTTTCCAGAAGCTGCTGTGGGAATTAATTACACCTGTTTATTATTACACTGTTCTCAAAGGCACTGGTCACAGCTTAGGAGTGGAACCAGTGCTCCTCACATTTTCTTAAATTTACCAAACTGATCTTCAATTAAATTAATCCTACAAAACAAGTGAAAAGCAGATTTGCTGGAGTTGGCAGGGACAGGAGAGGCTGATGCCGAGATGGCTCCCACTGCTTTGTGAGGAAGGGGCACAAGGACTTTGTCTCAGCTCCCTGTGGCAGCTGATGGGGGGGCAGAGAACTTGGCCTTCAGCAACTTTGTTTTAAACTGCAATTCAAAAGCTTGCTAAAATGAAGTATTTATCTGTACTGATAGTATCTATTGTACATGAAGAGATACATTCCACATAATTTATTTCTCCTCCAATCACTTATAGAAGTTTGAACACTTCAGCATCCATTGCAGGCAAGTATCTATGCTTATCTGATTAAATACTCAATGCACGTGTGTGAAAAGTCATGAAACTATAATTTTCAATTACCACTTCATACTGCTTTTCCTGATTTGTCACCATTTAGAACAGTATCAGTTTTCTGTTCATTTTATACTGGAAAAATGCAGTTATGTGACATAAACTTCCCCTCATATAACAAAGTTTAACCTGAACGCTTTAAGAATGTGTGTACACACACAAAATGCTCTGCTAGACATGGAGGACAATATCAGAGTAAGTGGGCACAGGACTGAGGGACACAACCGATTTAGAACATGCATAATCAGTATTATTTTCTGACATATGTGTCTAGTAGAAGCAAAATCTTTGTGTAACCTCATGGAAATTTTCACATTTGCCCAGTTTAAAAGTTGGGAGACACAAAGAGAAATTGAAAGCATCAGGCTTTGAGAACTAAGGCAATTTAAGGAATCTCTGCAGTTGGATCACTACAACTGTTCAATATAAATTTTACATTTTCTCCTTGTATTTGTACTGAAGTTGGATAAAGACTAAGAAAATTTGCAACTCAGTAATGTTATTCCCGTCAATCTGCCTTTCCTAACAAAACCAACATCCCAAGCAGGCAAATGTAAGAAAGGTCTCCATACAGTGCAGAACAACAGCTTAAGAGCAAGAAACAGAAGTGAAAAGCAGATTTGAGCTTAACTCATCTGGGTTAGCTTTTACCTCAGTGTTCCTTCTGAATTTCATAAAGAAACCACTGCTAAAAGATCTTTTTTAGTCTAAACATTTCTTTTCTGTGATGAACTAAAACTCCCAACTGCATCAGTCAGATGAGCGAGTACCTGAGTGTTGTCATTGTGTGCTTAGGATAAAGCTTTAGCAGTCTTGACTTATGTTACATCAGTCTCCGACACACAGATCTAATTCTCAAGATTTTCATCTTGAGACACACAGGGAATAACCTTCTCAGATCCATTTTGTCTCAACACAACCAGATAAAAAGGCTTCCATAAAAAGCACAGGCCTGAGCTCTACCCAGCATAGCACCATCATCCCGGTGAGCAGCAAATCAAATGGTAAAAAACCCACAGTATTAAAATAACTACTGAAAAACCAAACTTGATAAAAATAGAAGTTTAAACTGCTGTTTTAATCAATGTTTGTATCAGATAACTGTACACCAAATATTAAAGGACTATGTAGGACTAAAGCCCCCATCAGCAGGCTCATCTATCAGCATGACCAGAACAAGAGAAGATCAGTGTTTAGCTGGCACTCAAGTACAGCACGGCTCCAAAGCAGAGATAATATCAGCATCAAAGCACAGAGAAAAACAGTGGTTAGAATATAATACACTAAATTTGCAAAGTCAGTATATCCCTGATGATTCTAACAGAAACAGCAGCCTAGATAGTGTGAAGTTAATCACTGCTTCTGAACAGAACACAAAATAATTTGCACTTCTAAGAAAAATGAAATGAGTGACTGATGGGAATCAGTTCCCCAAATTTACCCACATATGCTGCAAATTCAGTGGGATCTGCACAAAATATCAGTATCTTCTATTATACAGATTTAAAGTGCATTTCATCTGTTTAAGAAAGTAATAAAGTATCAGCTGAACACAGTGACTCATAATCAAAGAAAACATTCTTGACAGTCATTCACAGCAAAGCACAGAGCAGTGAAAATTTGTCCTTTCCATTTCCAGCTTGGATACATCCAGGGCAAGGTACAGGCGCTGGGCTGACTAAAGACAAGGCTCTCTACGTACCTGACCACTAGAAGGAAATAAGTAAAATGACACTTGAGAAGCTTGAACTTGAGAACAAGAGAGTTGAGAGTTCTTTGATCTCTTGATCAGAATGAATACAGTTTTCAGCCTAGCAAGGTCACATGGTTGTCTACTCTCACAACAGTTTATTTTCCCAATGAGCAAGGAAAAAATCATGGATCTATTTCAGTCAATTCAGCATCCTTATTCATACGCAGATATTAGAAAATAGTAGTTTTGATCAATGAATACCAGTCCTGTGTTTCTTGGAAGACTTATTTGTTTTTCCAAATCTGTAATGTTTCAAATCTGTTTCACAGCATTCTACTATTTCAAATTTCCATTTCCTACATCATTTGCAATTCCAAGTTATTTACTGTGCACATGTATATCTGCTTAAAAATCAACTTTATTTATCACCAAGGAATTCTTTCACAGATGAATAATTAAATCATCACCCTCTGAAATAATACTTTATTTCTAATACTAGATAGAATTAATATTTCAGTTAAAGTAGTATTGAAATATTCACTATAGTAACAAGGAAGGGAAAATCTGCATGCCAGCAGTACCTGTAATGAAAATGTTCTTTCAGAGTCAATTTGTAGGCATTTGGAGGGCTGGGGGTGACACAACACTGAATAACACTTGAATGTAACACACGAAGTCAGTCACCAGTGAAATGCAAAAAATCCGGTAATATAAAGAAAAAAAAGAAGTAGCAGCTACCCCCTTGAAAGTTCTCAGTAGCAACCATAACAATGCAGTTCTTTGCTACCCAAAAATATGTACCAGGATCTAGGAAAACATCTAAATTTCTGTCATTAACTGGGACGCCACTGCAAGTGCACAGAGATGTCAACGCTGCCACAGTCAGGCCACAGGCCTTGGGCAGATCTCTCCGATCTGCACAAGAACAAGGGCCATGAGAGACAACTAAAACACTGGAGATTTCAGCCAAAACAACAAAGATCTATGTATCTCCGAAATCCAGAGAAAGGGCAAAAGCAACAAGCAAGAACTAGTTTTAGTACACCGGAAGGCATGAAAGATTTATTGCTTAAGCAGAAGACTGAAGATGAAGTTATATGCCATAGGAATAAAGGTTATAGCACAGGACCACTTGAAACCAAAGCAAGGCCTTTGTCAGACTAATGAACAATTTGGGAGGTGAAATTCTCAGGAGTACTCCCCCCTCAAAGAACAAACCCATCAAAATGGACACAGCACAGGGAGAGGACAACACTTCTTCCTGTTTTTTGATTTTAAAAGCTGACACCTGTGAATGCAAAGGGAGGTCTGGTAGGCATTGGTAATCCCAGTATGGTTGATATGCTGTCTGCAAGGAATTCTGCCTAAAGTGACAATCTAGTCTGCCTCAAAAAAACAAAACAAAGCATAAATATCACAGAAAACCTGACACTTTTCTGAACCTCTTAAAATTCTGAAAGTGATAAAAAAGATGGGTTGAAGATGTGACAGTTTAAAAGGAAAATCTCAGAACCAAGAGGTACCTGAACATAAGTTTGAGGCCATGTCAGCCAAGACCACTGAGCAGGTCTTCAAAAGGAAAGTTCTACTCTTATGTGTAAAGTCATATTTGCTAAACCATTTTCAAAGATTTATTATTTCAGTCTGAACAGCACCTATGCTGCAGAGAGTTATCAGCTGTCCCAGGGAATGTACACACTTCACTAAGATCTGACAGGTTACAAAACATTACTTGAACCAGCAGGAATGGTCAGCATATGCATCACCAGCATAGTGGTAGCACTTCTATTTTAAGTCAACTGAATAGTTTGGGGAGTTTGTTTTGTGTGATTTTTATTTTAAAAAGCAGTATCTGGCAAGCCTGGTTTTGCTAAAGCTGGAGCCTTTGGCTAACCCCCTTGGAGAGGCTGCAAAATACAACCTGCAGCTCTGCTCTGTCACTGCTCTCCCACGGCCAGCACAGAGAACAGGAATGGAATGCTACGTAATTGTGTACGGACGTCCCTACAGCCAAAGAGATTAAGGGTGGAAGGTTCCAGATAATCCAGAAAACACAAAGGGAGCTGAGACCACATTCCTACTATGAGGAAGGCTCAAATTCTTACGTGAACCAATTAATTTTTTCAAAATCAGAGTCTGCCAGAGTAACAACTTACCACGTCACACATGAATTTTCTCATGGCGTGAGGGGAAAGCAAGATCCCTGAGGCTGCAAAACTGGTAGTAATCTCTTAGCCAGCATCAAAGAAAACAGCAGTAAGACTTGAGGATGTTATAGCCACATCCAAGAGACTCATGTTTCTATTGCTTCTCTAATATGTAATTATGGCTATGTAGGAGTAATGTTTAGCAATTCAAATACTGATTTCATTAGTAATTCCTTGACAGACCTATTTTAGATTAAACAAATCAGGGCACTCATCTATTAAATAGCTGATTTTAGTGCCAGGTGTGAGCACATTTTAAATTTTAACAACTCACAAGCAAAAAACATTTGCAACAGAAGGACCTCAGGTAGTTGAATTAGACGTCACCTGAAAATCATGTTGTTCTATTGCTACAAATGACACCAAGGGATCACCAAGTGCATTGAAAGTTACAGACTGGGTACATAAGGATGTACAACTTCCAGGAAGTTCTACAGAAAAATCCGAACAAAAATCAGATACAGAGGGCCTGGAAAATAACAACAGGCCTTGGATCTAAAGTTTTACATACTTAGCTGAAGGACATGCTCAGGGCAGTTTAACTCATCTGGGTTCTACCTGAAAAAGACATCATTCAGCTGTGTTTGAACTACACAGGAATACATTACACAGAGAATAAATAAGTGACAGGGTTTTGCCATTACCACATGAGATGCTAGCTAGCCTTGAAATCCTCTTCCCTCAGAACATAGCTTAAGAGAATCCAAGTGTTCCATAGGTGGGGCAAGAGAACAGTTAACTTGGACACCACTGCTATTTTCTTAAATGAACACCTCCTGCTTCCAAACTGTGACTCATGAGGAACCTTCCTACTATACACATTGGCAAGTAAGTATCTTTATTGCCTGGCACTATCAGCATAGGGAGCAATTCAAATCCAGATATGTCTCTGTGAATCACAGGTCACTGCTAAAGTTGAGGCCTTTGTAGCTTGATAAATAACCATTTAAACATTATTTAACTTTAGTCAGATAACTGCTTTGAGGGGATGGTTGATTTTTGGTTTGTTTTGCCAGGGTTTTTTTTTCCATGTGAAATAGAACTGTCTTAACTGTGCTTTGAGCATGGTGACGAGGCAGGCACAGAAGGGAGTTTGGCTCCCTTGCACCATCTGGAGAGATGCAGGTGGGTACTGGCAGCACTCCTGGGGGCCACCAGGCGCCCCCCACAACAGGGAGGGGAGTTTGTGTCTCTGTTCCACATTCATATCTGACAGCAGGAGTTTGGAAAGTGCCCTGAATGAGCACTTGAAGGAGTCCTGTGAAGGGATGACTGATTCTGCATTCTGACTAATCTGCACTTACAAAGATGCCTCAGCTCTACCTCAGTTTGCTACAGCTCCTCACCCACAAGGTGTAAGGGCATCCCATGCAGTAGTGCAGGTAGAAACAACCACTAAAGAGAGGCAGTTTAACTGAATTATTTTTTGCAGACCCAAAAATAAAACCAATCTGTTATTATGAACCTTTATTAAGCGGCTCACATTTCAGTATAAATCACACTAAAAAGATTTTTAAAAAAGATATTTACACTACAGTGCTGACACATTTAAAATGAAAAAATTGGTATAAATAAGCTCTATGGAAAAGCCTGGAATTGTCAAAAAGAATTCTGGCTCATCTTACAAAAAATATATATGTTAAATGTCAGCTCTACTCTAAAACCTACAACTCAAAATGATTTAAAGACTTCTTTATGTTAAACCTGCAGTGTTTACAGTGCATCTGGCCCTAAGTGCTTTGATACTTCACAGTTATGGACAGGCACTGAGGAATGTTACAAAGCTACATAACTATTTTCTGTAACAGATGCGAAGGCAAGTCACAAACTTGCCTCACAATTTATGATCTTTACATTATTACATCATTAAGTTTAAAAAGGAATTTAAAACCATATATACAAATTTAGCACAAAAAATCATCCTCTCTTTGTCCATGCAGTTTTGGATATGATGAACTATGTTGTCTTGTATCATCTGGATGTACGTGACCTCCAGAGCACAACTTGCCTTGCAAGTCCTTGTTGCCAGGTTCAAATTTAGAATCCATTTCCAACTTTAATGATGTCAACTCAACGTGATCCAGCCTAGTCTGAACATTCTGTCCCCTGACGTCAGTAGAGGCCACTGTCTTTTCAGCAAGATCGACATTCATGGGCTCCTCTTTTATCCGGTGAGATGCAAGAGGTTCATGTTTTATCGGCATAAATTCCTGCTGCAGGTACTTGGTCTGCAGAGCATCTGAGAGTTTGGTGTCTTCAGAGGTATCTTTGCCCATCGTACAAACTCTGCTGTCAGTCTGAAGTTCCACAACCGAAGACTTGGGGTCTGCAGAGGTCCCTGCTTCAACAGTACTCGTGTTTTGAGAGAGTTCTTCCTCTGAATGGTAGAGCTTAAGCCGGATGTGCCAAGCCAAACTGCACACAGCTGAGACTGTTTTGAACTGGTGCACAACATTCCTTGGGATAAAATAAATGTCATTATCGAATAACTGGATTCTGGCATATCGGATGCCTTCCCTTCGCAGCTGATTAAGTTTTGCATCATCAACCCACTGGACACACTGCAGGGAAAAATGGGGGGGAAAAGGTGAAAACTCTGACTTAGTACTCAGAGGACACTGATCATCAGTTCTTAGGACACTTACCTGTGAGAGTGGAGGCTCATGCAAATCTAACTGCATTCGCTGAACTACCTCCAAGAAGTCCTCAGCATGAAAACAAATTACATCTTTGGTTATACGAGGCTGCTCAGACCTACAGAAGAGTAAGAAGTGCACAGTCAGGGGCTGAAACAAACATGCCACACAAGATGATAAAAAAATCTGTAAGCAAATTATTTAATTAGCACATTATTTATATTAAAAACCAACCAGTTCTAGCATAACCTAGATTTTTAAGTAAAAAGGCTTGACCAAAATGGCTAATTCTAAACCACATCATCATTGAACTGGTTAAACAAAGTAACCACAATTCCTTTATAAGTGGCAGCAAAAGCAGCCATAAAAGGTCAACAAAACACATGATTTTTCATTTCTATTTTTAACTGACCTCTTGTCTGCCCTGATGCCCAGAGACAGATACCCCAGATATGCTGGGCTTACTCTCTCAACACTCTGTGATACTCCCATCAGGTAGCTCAGAGCATGCAGCAGTCTGACTGTGGGCACTATGGCAACCACTGCTCAGTATCTCAGCCTCACACCTTGCTCAGAGTTAGGAGGAAGAGCTAAATCTACATTAAGCTGCCACAATGCCAGTAATCAGCCAATACTGGTATCCTTCACAAAGCAACCCCTAAAAATACAACCCCTAATTGTGCTCACTAAAGAGCTACAGGAATTAGGCTTTGTCTTCATGTTTGAATTGTTAGGGGAAATCATCTCTTGTCCCAAAGAAATACACACAGTTTATATAATTCCTCTGGAGACAGTTTCTAGAATCAGCCAACAAAAGGCAAAAGTAGCTACAATCCTTATCACTTTCTGATCTAACGGCCAAACTCTATTCCTCACTGGAAAAAAAAATAAAACTAATAAAAAATAAAACTAATCTCTGTGTTTGCTTTTGAGGGGTGTTTGGTTTTTTTAAAGGATTTTTCTTTTTTAAATGTGGTGATAAGAAGATTTCATTTCTACAGGATAAAGCTCACACCAGAGAGGTCTTGCAAGTGCAATTTCTCAGCCAGAAAGAACCGGGCTGATGACTTCCTTCCTTCCTCCTCCGCAGAGTCCTCCTGGGGCTGACAGGAGTGCAGCATCTCAGCCCTGACAGGAGTGCAGCATCTCAGCCCACAGCTGGTACAGGCTGCACATATGGGTGCTGCCCATTGGAACCACGGGCTGGAACCATGGATCAGAACCATGATCCACCACTGTCCTCCTGCCTTTCCCACCTGCGGGACCAGGATGGCACCTGACATCCTCCCTGGGTACACCCCTCGCCCCACTCCTGCCCCTCCACAAACAGGACACAAGTCAGACTTACAGGGGCCCAGGGGAAGAGCTGATGCAGCAAAACTGTTTGATACATTTCAGAGTCTATTTAATGGATGTTCAAATGCATTTTTTTTTAACAGCAAGATGATAATTTATTTTTATATAAATACATGTGTCACATTATTACCATTCCAGGAAGCAGGCAATGATATACAGTTCATTTGGGCTTTTTAAAGTTCAGAGACGTGTTTATTTTATCTAGGTCATGACCTCAATAAAGCAAAAAATAACCAGTCTGAGGCTATTTTCAGGGGGAAAAAAAAAAATCCCCAAGTATGCTAGGGAGACTTTTCAGACCACATTATCTTACTTTCAATTTTACAAAGATGAAAACAATTCTCTATATTTTGATCTATACACTCCTGAAGAGGATTAAAGCACTGAAAGAAAAAAGTTTCAGAAATGTTTCTAATCAGTGGTATTAAAAATATTAGCTACATTAATCTACCTTTTATAATGCAGATATGTTTGTTTTTAAAAAAATATTAATTTGCATTTGAGGTTACTACTATTTGTAAATGAAGTTAAGAATTAAAAGAATTTGAAAGAATATTTTACATACTAAGAGAATTTAAATACAAAAAAATGTGGTTTTCCCAGCACATTCTGGTTTATGTATTATCATTCCTATTCTCAGTCCCTATGTATGTGTCCAGCAGGATGCATCCAACTGCTGCAATTCTATATCACAAAGCACAACATTCCTTTTGCAAACAAGTGAGAAAAAAACCACTGTCAGATAATTTCAATTCTGTATTTGTAGATTTTATCATTAGCAAAACTTTGAGATGTTTTGCTAAACCTTAAATGTAGAGAGTGTCATGTACTCCCAAGCAAAACAGTACCACAGTGGTTCCGTTAACATCCAAAAAAGCATTAAATCAAAACAGAACTGTTAAGATGACTTCAGAAAAACCCATTTAAGCCCTTAAAGTACTAGTAAAAAAAAAATATCATGATCCAGTCATTTTACAAAATATCTCAAATCAAGAGCCTGTCATATTTGGGAAAAGAAAAAATTTTTTTTTCTTATTCAAAATACTACGTTTAGCTTCCAGTCATGTCCTGTAGCCCCAAAACCTGCTTTTTGCCTTTTAACAGTTCTGCTCCTGCCTGTTCTGAAAGACACCAATTATCCCACCTAACACTAACAATCGTTCCTATCAACTACTAAATAAACTCTACTGTCTTTAAATCTACAGCAACTTCTTGATTAAAAAGCTTTTTTTGCACACTCAATCCATTTTCATACTAAGTAAATACGAACAAGCAACTCAGTTCAGCCAGTCCAGACTTGCTTTATTTTCTCCTCACAGAAAACATGAATTTTATATATGTTCTCATCATTAGAACATGTGCACTTTTACTGCCATAGTGCCTTAATCACTCCAGAATATCTCCAGGTTTTCAGGTTTGTTCAACTCTTAAAGTACTAGTAAAAAAAAACAACCAAAAAGAAAAAAAAAAAAACAAACCACCAAACAAAAAAACCCACAACAAAATCAAACAAAAAAAAACCCAAAACAACAACAACAAAGAAACCCTCAACCAACCAAAAAACCAAACAAACCAGATTTCTGAAGACTTCCATGCATGTTGTTTCCTTTAAAATAAATCTCACCACAGATTGCAAATTATGGTAAAACTAATATCTGAAATTATTTTAATGTGTTACATTAATCAATGACGCTTCATTATCATAAGCCCTGATTAGGTCTCATCATGTAAGTACACTGAAGTGGCTTTTCAAAATTACAGAAAAGTGGAAAGGGAAAGCAGAAATTATCATTTAGGCCAAATCATGCTTGAAATACATAATTTTTATTGTGTTGCTTGCACTGTATATTTTCCTCCTCTCCAGACATCAGTCGCAATTTTTTTATTCTGCATTAAAAGATACCTTTTCAGTCCTTATGCTGAAGTCAAATGCTGATATTTCTTTTATATTCCCCAAACTGAAGTACTTTCAACTACGTTACAAAGCTATAGCATGAGAATGGGAAGAATTACTATCAATTTAAATTCTTACTAATCTCCATAGACATCCAAGTTTGGGCAGCAGGGCTTTGATCGGTTGTTTACCTCCTTTGGAAGTCTCTCTCTCACATGTGCAAAGTGTAATTTAAAATACTCAGATCTAAACATTTATCTCAGCTCTTGCCCTGCTATCACTGCTCAGTCTTAGTTCACCCCAGTGCTCAGCCAGAGCAAGCAGGAAGTTGAAGGCTCCCACTACTCACTGACGTGAAGAGGAAGGAAACTGCAAAACCTCAGAGCCCAAAAGACAAACACATTTCTACCTGAGCAACCCAGTTCTTCCCCAATGCCAATTATTCCATTTTCTATGTCAATGAACTCCTGCACTGTGACACAAATTTGCCCAGAAGGGAATCCACCCTTCTAATTTCTAGATACAAAGAGCAAAAGGTATTTATAGCATTTACGTAGGCAAAGGTAACTTCCAAAACTAAGGCTGTTCTCCCAAAGCAAGTTCAGAAGATCCTGAAAAATGCTTCTTAGATCTGGGCCAGGAAGCCTATATGATTACAGGCCAGCATGTAAATAGCTTCAAATGAGACACATTTTTCATATTTCCTGAATCTCATATGGGAATTCCAAGGACAAACACCAAAGAATTTCACACAACTTCCAACAGGATTCTTCATAGGTGATCTACCATTAAAAAAAAAAAAAATCTGGGTTATAACAGCTGTGACTTGGATGCAGAAGCATAAGAATTCTGCTCATCTCCAGACAACACAAAGAGCTGCCAGGAGGTCTCCATGTGCACCTCTGACCAGGCAGCAGCTCAGGTCAGTCCACATACACCATTTAAAGCAAAACCAAGTGTAAAGTGGTTTTACATCTAACAGGAACTCAGTTACAGCAACTCAACTACAACCTGTCACCACAAGGTACCTTTCTAGTTTCCACCCCACACAGAGCCATATGCAATCTAGCAGAGGACAAACATATCTAGTGCCCAACCAGGATCTACCAAGTCTTCATCAAACCTCTAATCTTGGATTAACCCATCCTGCACTCCTTCTATCTATCAACTATAAATGGAAATTCAGGCAAACATTTTTCAAACTAGGGGAAGCCAATCAGCACCTACCACTCCCCACAGTGCACAGCCTTCAACACTCCCACAGCAGCTGTAGTCTGTCGTTCAAAGCCTTGTCCTATGTGATCTGCATGGGCTCGTGTCCGGTCTTCAAATAGCATTTCACGGGGTTCACTGGTTCGAGGTAGGTACTGCAAGTTTTTTATTTCATTGGTAGTTCTGTGGAAGAAAAAACAATAACAGTGATACAGAAATTTCTCTGAATTATCTTATTTCCACCATAGCCAATAGGATTGGTTTTCTCCCTTCAGTGAGAACATAGGAGTTAAATAAGAAAAACAGTAACAGTTAAGACAAATTAAAAATGCAATGAGCTATGAAAAGAATCAGAACATCTGTTTCAATTAAAAAAAATAAAATAAGGACAAAAAACCCAACCAACACTAACAACAGAAAAATGCCATGTCCCAAAGTGGACTAAAAGGCCCTAATGACTGAGCAGCCTCACTCACAGTCCCCACACACAAACACAAAGAGCCCCAGAGCTCTATATAAGCTCAGACCTGGACCCTCAGTCCTGGTCTGTGCCATGCTGCAGGAGCACCAGTCTCCATCTCAGCCAGAGGTGTGCTGAGCCACAAACTTGCTTCTCAGCTTGTCCTCAGCACAGCTTTGTCAGGATGCAATGACAAAGACCTGGCAACCTCTGGACCTGATTCTCCCTGGCAGACTGACTTCCTGGCTTGATCTCATTCCTGCCCCATCTCCACTCACTTGGTTGACACACTGGGGTCTGGGCTGAATCTAGTCCCTAAAAACTATGTCTGCCCTACCTGCTTTCCTCAGGCACTGTGAGGCCATGATCACCTCCTATCAGGAAACTGCCAGCCTGACTATTAGTTAGAGATTTCAATTGTCCCTGAGGTCTTTCTTGATCATTCATGTTTCTACCAAACTGCTGGAAAATTTGTATGTATTTAGTTCCATGTTGAAGAACTTGGAATGAGAAACAGCAAAGGCTTATTTCTTCAGGCTTTAAGAGAAGTGAAGGAAACACTGCACAGTGTGAACAAAGACACAAGACCATCTCCTTGGCCTCCTGGAGCCAAAACTGTGTGACATTTTTTCCAAGAGCTGTTTATAATTGTAACATAGCAAAGGTTGGAAAGGACATCTGGAGTCTCTAGTCCAACTTCCCCCACTCAAACAGAGCAATTTGATTGACCCTGTTCAGTCAAGTTTTGAGCAAGACCAAGATTCCACAAGCTCTCTAGCAACCTGCTCTAGTGTTCCATTATCCATACAGTAAACTTTTTTTTTTCCTTATTTTAAAAGGATTTCCTTGTAATTCAGTTTGTCGTCCTGGGAACTACTGAACCATGTCCTTCTTACAACCTCCTATGAAATGCTTACAGACATTGATATGACCCCACTGAGCATTCTTTTCTCAAGAGTAAATCCCAGTTCTCCCAGGTCACCAGATATGCTCCAGTATGGCCGCATCTGTCTAGGCCTGGTGAGCCCAGGACTGGGTACAATACTCCAGATGTGTCTCACCAGTGATGAGCAGAGGGGCAGAACCCTCTCCCTTAACTTGCTGGCAGTGCTTTTCCTAATGCTGTCCAGGAGGCTGCTGCTCAGCTTTGTTACAAAAACACACTGATGGCTTAGGGTCAACCTGTCCCCCACCAGCCCCACAAGTCCTGCTCTGTTGGGCTGCTGTCCCACAGCTGGTCCCAGCCTGTGATGGATCATGGGGTTATTGCTCTCAAGTGCAGGACTTTGCCCATGCCTCTTAACTTCATGAGGTCCCTGAGTTGGCCCATTTCTACACCCTCTCAAGGATCCCATCACATCAACTCTTTCCAGTTTTGTATCACCTGCAACTTGCTGAGGGTGTGCTCTGTCCCATGATGCCATCAATGAAGGTACTGAACAATACTGGCACAAGGTACCAAGGCTTGAATTACTCTAGTAGCAACTACTTTTCAGTTGGACTTCGTGCTGCTGCTCACAACCCTTTCAGCACAGCAGTTAAACCAGTTCTTGGCCCACTTCACTTACCTATCAGTCTAGTTTGTCCTTTGTTAACCTATTACAATGTTATGGGAGACAGGTGTCTGCTGTGGAAAGCCTTGATAAATTTGAGACAAACGACACCCTTGGTACTCATCTCAACCTGTAAGCCAATAATCTGGTTGTAGATCAGGTGGATAAAGCATAATTTCCACCTAATCAATACTAACTATTCTCAACTATCATCTTGTACCTCATGCTTGAAATGGCATCTTTGCCAGGATGAAGGTGAGACTGACTGGTCTGCAGTTCCTCGAGTTCTGCTTCTTAACTTTCTAAATGACTGGAGTGACATTTCCCTTCCTCCAGTCTTCAGGAACCTTTGCCAGTTGCCATGACCTTTCAAAGACAGAGTGGCCTTGGAATGACACTCCCACAGCACTTGTGGGTACATCCCAGCAGGTCCCATCGACTTGTGTCTGTCTAATTTCCATGTTAGACATGTTCCTTAACCTGATTTTCTTACACTGAAGGCAAGTAGTCCTTGCTCCAGACATTACTACTATCTCCCAGCACCTGGCATTCCTGAAAGTAAATTTCCCCAGGAAAGATAAGGGCAAAGAAAGCCTTGAGTATCTTGGCCTTCTCTGTGTCCTTTGCCTCCAGACCCTTTGCCCTGTTCAGCAAACACCTTAAATTTTCCTAGTCTTTCTTCTACTGTCCATGTGCCTGTACAAGTCCTTGCTGCCCTTGACACACACTATTCAAGTTCTGCAGAGGTTGTCCCTCCTCTTCAGCTGGTATTTATACTCAATACCACAGCAAAGCTTAAAGACACTATTTAATGTTGCAGTTACTACCTTTTAGGTGAGAGAAGCCCTTGTACCTTGAGGTCATAAAACATCCACTCACATTTAAAATCATGGGTATCAATTCCAGTCTCACGGCATACATCAGTAATTGTATGGTTGTTCATATTTCCCTGAAGTTTTCAGCTTAAAATTCTACTACAGCTCCAAAAAGGACCAGCACCTTATTTGGCCAGACAGTAAAAATTGAAAAAGGAAAAAAAAAAAAAAAAAAAAAAACCAAAACCTTAAGTAACTAAAAAAATTAAAAAAAT
>VYXB01003483.1:14310-88139 GCA_013397135.1 Pachyramphus minor | reverse complement strand
AAAAAAAAAAAAATCCAGATCCTTACGTAACTAAACAACTTAAAAGTATATTTGGAGATGAAGATTTACAGAGATTTAGATTAAGATTCAGTATCAATCAGTAAAAGGTTTGGGATAAAATGAATTTGTACATGAAGCATACTAACCAGATATTTATCAAGTAAGATAATTCAACTTACCTCTTCCTTTTGAAAGGTGACTTTGGCATGTCAGCCACAGGGATCATCTGTTCTCCTGGACGTACCCACATAATGGGACCATCATCACTGTCTTTACGACTCTCTAATTTTAAACTAGAAAGTGTTCCCCATGGCAGTGTACACTAATGGGAAATACAAGCCACAATTTTGAAGTGAGTTACTTTAAAAACCTTTTAAAAGCAGCCTATCTGTCATGATGAAAACAATTATGAGAACACTCAGTTATCTAAGCAAGTATCACATACTCTCACTTTTATAACAGCACTAGACAGCATGTGGTCCCCCTTCTCCCAATCCATTCCCTTCTGTCCTTACTTTTAAGAAGGGTGATTCTTCCAACATATCAAGGAATTCAGGGAAGTAATCCCCCACTTCCTCATCAACTGCTCCAACCAGGCTGATCTGTCTCATTGGGCCAGCTCTATACGTACCATGAGAGTATGTTCTTTTTACCTAAAAGTAGAATATGACAACAGAAGTTATACTGAGTCCACTACTGTGCAAAATCTACATTCAATAAACACCTTCAATCTCTATGCTTATGTTTTGTTTTCTACTGACATCAGTCTTCAGTATACTTCAGATTATTATGAAGACAATTAAATCAAAGACAGAAGTTCTCCTTGAACATCTATGACAACTTGTATTTTATTTTAAAACCTGAAGATAAACAAGAGTGACAGTTTATTGCCTTTCAAGAAAATAACACTCCAAAGCAGTAACTGTGAAGAGCTATCAATGTATGTTCTGCTCACTAACTAATCCATGAGGATTCTTACCTGGATGACTCAAGTCTAGCTGAATTTTTACTTTTTTGCTCTAACAGGTAGAACTCTGACTTACAACTAATTTACCTCTAAACACCTCCTCTGTTAATCATCCTCTCCAGTCTGGCCTCTGTATGAGCACATTGTCACAGTAAAGACTCAAAGAGTTGGTATGGGAAGAGAGACAACGATGGTCATTTCCTCATTTTTGCCGTGCTAACACATCTTGTGCTCCCTTCAAACTTTAAGGCCTGTAACATTCACCTCTCATGAGAAATCTTTTATTGTGAATTTGAACAGAGACACATATTGTTGTGAAGTTTTTTTCAGCCATCTGATCTGTCGTGTTAGATCACCAAAATACTGAGGCATGAGGCTGATGAGAATCATGTCCCCCCCTAAGCTTCTGATCTCCTGTTCAACAGGCTGAAAGACATAGTGGTGTTATGAGGTGAAATATGATGAGATCAGAAAGAGGGAAGAGCAGATGGATTACTGCACACACCAAGTAAGGCTCCTGTACTGCATCTCTAGACATTCTGCATCTAAAGCAAGAAAACAAAAAAGTGCAAGGAAAACAGCTAACGAAATACTGTTTAGCTATGGTCCTCATCCAGACAGACCATTAAAATTCCCAACAGTTATAGCACTGCAGGGGAGAATTAGCAGCAGTCCCTGAACTATAGACTAAATCATGGAACATGGAACAACACAGTGCCCTCCTGAAAAGCTCAACTGATATAAGCAGATGCATCCCAGAAATGCAGAATCAAATACTTTTCAGATCATCTCAGTTATGTCACTCACCCAGGAAATGGAGGAGTACTAGAAGTAAGATCTTACAAAATGTCTGAGCTAATGTTCATCACAGACATCACAAGCCATCACAGACACATGGAAAAAAGCAGTCCTGCTAGACATCAGTATTCCTGTATTCCCCAGATCCTTACTCATACATTCCTGCAGCTTTTTTTTTTTGCACAGACAGTTGGTGATTTTGTGATAAGACATCAGAAAACATTCGTTTCTGCCAAATCTGCATCAGCTCAGTCCTCAGCTGTATCTGCACTGGCACAAAGCATCTGCAGCTCACAACTCAAAGCACTGGGCAAGGAAGGGACACTCACGTGTCATTACTGGCTTATGGGACAGACCAGTCCCAAAGAACCCTAAAACCACTTCCTGAAGCTACAGACAGTCACAGATCTGTGACATCTTATTAATAAAAACTTAAATGCAAGAGAACATTTCTTCCACTGGCATAAGTAACTTAGTATTCCACCATTCCAGGCCAGGATATTAAGCTGCTGTTTTCATCTACACCCCTGATTAATGAGAACCATTTTTCTGCCTTTTTCCATGATTCCTTCTGCTACCACTACCATTCTCCCAAGTAACAAGTGATCAGATGAGAGAAAATGGCCTCAAGTTCTGCCAGGGGGTTAGACTGGATATTAGGAAAAATCTCTTCACCAAAAGGGCTCCCAAGGGCTCCCTGGAACAGGTTGCCCAGGGAGATGGTTGAGTCCAGATAAAGACAGTTCATGAAGCGAAGAAAAGAGGAAAGTAAAGAGGAAAAAAGCACCATGCTGGTGTTGAAAGAGGGAGATTTGCTCTCTTTTCTTTCCTGCTAGCATTAGGTCTTCTGAAGACAGACAGGGGGCAAGTTTAGGGAAGCGATCTGAATTTAATTCGGGAATTACCCAAAGAATTTATTTATTTTAGAAAATTATAAAAATTAAACAAAGACATAGGCCATAAATACTAATGCCTGGCCAGAAAGAACAAGAGGGAATCTGAAAGAGGAAGCGGCTCCAGGCAGTGAAAACCAACTCATCCATGGACTGGGTTAAAGCATCCTAAACTTCAGGCTTGGGCCAGACTATTTCAGATTAGGTTAAAGACTTAGATAAACATATATAAAAAGGTGAGGTCATTCTTAGAGGGGAGAACTAGCTAATTTTCATTCACTCCCAAATTAGCTGCTTCCAAATAGTGTAAAAACACCAAAAACCTCCCACTGATGTTTGACCAATGACAAGTGTAAAATTAATCCCCACAAAGACAACCAACAAATAAATATTATCTATAGCATATTAGATAACAGCAATGTTTTCTTTTCCTTTTACTGTCAGTGTCTTTTGGTTGGTTTGTTCACAGGAAGAGAATGTATGCATTTCTAAACTCACAAACACAATACTGATGTACTAAAACTAGTACTTACTCATTGAATTCTACACATTAAATTATGCACTGACCACAAAAGAAGTATTATACACTTTTTATAAGGTAACCTTCCTGGATGTAATTTCACAGTGTGATACGTCACAATGTTACAAATTTGCCCAAACAAATAGCTGAAACAATCTAAATCCAGAATGAAAGAAGGAATCCAGGACACGCTGCTCTTCTAGCACGTGGTCCTGAATGAATACACACACAAATCCCCAAGTAATGCAGTAAAATACCATGGACAGGTAAAAGAGATAGAAATACATCAAATAATGAACACAACATGCTAAATTCTTTCTTCTCATATAGTTTAAATTTGAGGTATGTCACCTAAAAACAAAAAAGGAGAGCATGTCCTTCTCTTGCATCACAGTAATGGACTAGTATGGCCTCAACTGCTTTTCTAACGCAATAGCAAATATTTTCACAGAAATGCCTTGGTGTCTAACAAGAATCTGAACAATAGACATTATATGTTAAATATGTTTCTATTTTCTGTTTGCAAAAGTCACAAAGTGGAAGGAACAATCCAGAGAAACCAAGCATTTCAAGAGATGAATTTAAAAAACAAACTGGGGCAAGTCACAACTGAATTCCTATTTTTAGTATAGTAGGGTTTGAGATTGCTCTGGTTTTTGAGTTTTTTGAGTTTTTTTCTGTTGAAATTTTATAATTTTCCTGCTAGAATTTTGAAGGTTTAAATTTATTTCAATTTTTCACCTTTAAAACCAGGAAGGTCTGGAAAAACAGTCCTCAGAGTACAAAAAAACCCCAAACAAAACAATGCCACAAAAAAACAAAACTAACTCCCAACTGTACGCAGAGAAACCCACAAAGAAAGTTCCAACAAAGACCAACAAAAAAACCCAAATCCATTAAATCACCATAACAATATGTAAGGACATTGAAGCAATAGAGGGTTTCCATTTCACTACACAAGTGCACAAGCAATGCACTTACACATTTGTATCTCAGAATGGAAAAGATCCAATTTCACATTCAGCATGGCCATGTAGCATTCTTGCTTATTTGATGCATTTTGATCGAGTGCCCAAAAGGCTTCCTGTTCCTTGCCAACTCTTTTCAAATCCTTAAATGGTAACATATATTTTTAATTCCAAATGGGAACCAATACTGAACAAATACTCATCAAAATTGCTTTGATTTTAAAAATACTTGCCAATCTGCTTAGCTGCTTTTTACTATTAAACGACATGTACTCCATACTGCTTCCTTTACCTTTTTTTTTTTTCCTTTACCTTTCTTTTTTTAGGTCAGGGTTTTGCTATCAGGATGGGATGCCTTGACAGATGTGCCATTGCTCAAAGGTGATCCATTGTCATTGTCACTTTTACCACTGTAGCTCATTTATCACCTGACATGTTTTATCTTGCAGCTGAGATGGACAGAAGTTTTTAAAAGCGAGATGACCTTGTTTTTATTCTCAGCTGAAGTGACACAAAAAAAAAAACAAAAAACAAACAAACAAACAAAAAAAACCCACACCAAAGCAGCCAAAGAATTTTAAAAAATTAAAAACTAAGGACAGCATCAATTGAATACCTTCACAGAAAACGACCTTGTGAAAACAGAGTAACTGTTATTGCCCTTGTAGCTCAGGAAGATCCATGACAAAGGTCAGTCTTACATCCTGTGCAAGCTGCCAGTACAAACCTCTAGGGCTTTATTTAGGTTTGAGGTTGAATATGTAACTAAAAAGAGCAACATACGACTGTCATCTGGTATTGATTGGTTGAAACTGTCAAGAAGCAATCTAAAAGATGGCTGTTTTCTAAGTGGAAAACAAATGAGCATGTGTTGCAGATTTCTAATGTCATTCCCAGTGAACTGATTCTTTGTTCAATGGTATTCAATAAGTGAAAACTTTTTTTTGCTTCAAGACAATAGGTTGCCATCATCATCATCTATGAAAAAAAAGTCTCTTACACATCATCTTACAGATTAGTTTAAAAAAACCAGATATTTTTAGATTTTTTTAAGGAAGAGTTTTTTAAAGAATTTAGATAAAAAAGAATGGGACAATATGTATATTTTAACAGAGCTAAAATTCAATTTTTCATCATCTAGAAAGCATAAAAAAAATGAAAGGAGGCTGTATTTTAGAGGACTTGCATAACAGCAACCAGTTGCTAAAAATGTTACAACTTTTTAATAAATAGCCAAACATTCGATCAGCTTAAAAGCAAGGAACAAATTCTGTTGAAAACAAAATTCTACTGAATACTACTGAAGCACAACTCAAAAGACACATAGTTTCAATATAAAAGAATTCTTTCCAGAACACAGGAACATAACATAATATAGGGAAAAAGACATTGTACAAATCTTTAATGATAAGGAAATGAAACACTAACGACTATTTAGTTAGTGTTAACCAACTAACACTAATTATCTGAGATCTTCTTTAAAGAAAAATATTTCCAGCAATTCCCCTCAAATACTAAAGGAATAATATTCTCAGGCAGGATTTCATAAATCAGAAAAGGACTAAGCAAAAACCTCGCTGCAAATGACAAACATTTAAGAGCTAAACAAGGAGGAGAGCAAAGAGAAGACAATATTAAAATAGGCTAAAAAAGAATTGGAATGACAAGGTCTGTGAGCAAGGACAACTCCTCATGTGAAAAGCCACACCACAAACATGAACTATCATTACTACTGCAGTTCTTCCTCTGCAATATTTATTCATTATTTGTATATTCAGTGGCCATCACAGTTAACATGGCAACATGAAGTTATTTCAGACTGGGAACAAAACCAAAATAAAATTATTTCTCTGAAGATGCAAACTGTCTGTTGTTATGGAATGGGGCTTACTGAGTAGTCCCACACTCATTCTTGAGCTACCTCTGGCATAATTAAACAGTATAATTTGCTGACTCAGTAATAAAACCAATCCCTCAAGAGTAATTAAGTTTTCTGCTGGATTAATGAACCAAACTGGCTCACCACTTTGAGAAGCAGCCCAACTTGGCACAAGAACATGTAACTGGGAGGGAAGAAGGAATGAGAACACCCTTTTAGCAGCAGCACGTGCCAGATTGGCTCTGACCACTTGTCTAATACTGAGCTCTTAAGAGTGACTCTTCCTAAACTGAACAGTCTTAATGACGTGTATCCTCACATACCGGGAGCACAAAGGCAGTAAAGTAAAAAGAAACAAAGCTTTAATAAAATCAGTGAGAACTCCACGCTGTGTGGTGGAGTCAACATGATGGAAGGAAGGGATGCCATCCAGAGGCTCAAAAGGGGAACCTCATGAAATTCAACAAGGCCAAGTGCAAGGCCCTGCATGTGGGTTGGGGCAATCCCAAGCATAAACACAGGGCAGAGAATTGATTGAGAGCAGCCCAGGGGAGGTGCTGATGGATAAGAAGTTGGGCATGACCTGGCAATGTGCCCTTGCAGCCCAGACAGCCAAATGTGTCCTGGGCTGCATTCCCAGCAGTGTGGGCAGCAGATCAAGGAAAGGGATTCTGCCCCTCTGCTCCAGCCTGTGACACTCCACCTGGAGTGCCTCATCCAGCTCTGTGGTGGAAGGGCAGGACCTGCTGGAGCAACTCCAGAGGAGGGCCATGAAAACGATCAGAGCACTGAAAACTCCTCTCCTATGAAAACAGACCCTTCATAGACAGACTGGGATTGTTCAGCCTGGAGAAGTGGCTCCAGGGAGACCTCACAGGATCCTTCAAGTACCTAAAGGAGGCAACAGGAGAGCTACAACTCACAGGGCAGGACATGAAGAAGTGGGTTTGAACTGAATGAGGACAAGTTTAGATACTACGAAGAAATCCTTACTGTGAGGGTGGTGAGGCACCGAAACACATCGCCCAGAAAAGCTGTGGATGCTCCATCCACAGAAGTGTTCAAGGCCAGATTGGATAGGGCTCTGAGCAACCTGGTCCAGTGGAAGGTGTCCCTGCCCATGGGAGAGTGGGGGTAAACTGGTTGACCTTTAAAGGTCCCCTCCAACCCAGGCCATTCTATGATTTTAACTCAAAACCACAAAAATCAATCCTCCAAGGCTGGAAGACAGTAACAAACCATCTTAAAAACACAGGTGTCAAGAGAAGACAGAGGAGTTAGAGACCATTTAGCCCAATTTCATTTTCTAGAAAAAATGCTTAGCTACATACAACCATCAACCAACTAGAAAAGAAGATAATAAAAGCTAATAAACATGGACATGAAGAAAACCAATCAAGTCCAACTAACCTTTCCATGACTGGATAGGCTTTTTCAGAGGACCAATACAACCTCAACATTTGACATTTGCATTATGTTCTCAAAACTGCTACAGAAAACACAGTCTAGTAAGAGCAAAGAGGGGGCAGTCTTGTCTGTGCTCATGTAACTATCAATATGAAAGGACCCATTTTGAGGCAGGCAGCAAGGATCTTTCCTCTGAACACAGTGTATCCTCATGAAACCTGCAGGTATCACAAAGCTGCAAGTCTACTCTAGGAGAGGATCAAAACTAACAAGATCTTGAAACTGGAGAAGGAGTCTGAATGCAGAGGATATATTTCAATTTGAACAATGGCAAAAACTACCCTCACATATATATAAGGAACTGCATAAACATGAAAAGAAGGGTGACTCAATTAGCAGGAGCCGCTGCTACAGCAGATCACAAACTGCTCTGAAAAAAGAGAAGGAAGAGATACCTAAGAGCAATAATTTGCAAGACACTTGCAGCTGTTTTCTCACAGTCCTTGACATCAATACACCAGGCAAACACTGCACAGGACACAAACAGGATAACTGAAGAGAGCATAAGGGGAGAGCAGTAAGGCCAAGAAGGGTGTAACATGTAATAGTAGATTGAAACAACTCAAATTCCCTAAACTAGGGAGGAGGGGAGGAATATAGGAAAACTGAAAGAAAAGGATAAGTTGTTTGCCTTATCCAATAAGATCAGTATAAGAGGACAAATAAGAAAAAAATTCTTTTACAGCAGATTTCTTTGGAAAGGGTCAAATCACCTAAAGACCTCCAGCAAAGACATCAGACAAGAATTTGTCATATCTGGCTTAAAAATAGTTAATCTTTTCTTGAAGCAGAGGAATTGTTGGGTATTGCTCAGCATTTTACTTAATCTGTACTAAGAAGTTGCCTCTGGGACAAGACAGTAAAATCAATGCACTGTTCCGGTTAAAACATCAAGGTTGTGCTTTGGGGTTTCAGCAAGGCAATAAAAATTTACACTTGCACAACATGAGGACAAGTAACATTCAAACTATTAGTGGCATTTGTCTCAACAGAAGCAAATAGCTTAACTGAAGTGATGTAAGCTGCAAGTAGGTGGCAAAAGCTGATTATTTACATTCTTTAAAATCCTCCTAAGAACCCGACAAGATTCACAGCTATCAGGTAACTGATGCAGCTGTTGCCATCTACACAAGTGGTGGAGCCCAGGGATGATGGAGCTACAGAGAACAGCTTTCCATCACCTGATGGACTGACTTACTGGTAACAAGGTTATCCTGACTAATTCATTTTGCCCAACTACAGAAACAGTCTGACTAAGCCTTCTGGTCAGTTCACAAACAGCTACTCCAGTAACTCAAAAAAATCTTAAGGAGTGCTTAAGCACTAAGCTAAGTGAGGAAAAGGTACCCAATTCCTCTCCCTCCAAAACTTAAAAGCTAATTCTGATTAGACAGAATCAGTTACAACATAACTTCCTCTCTCCTGTGCCTGTTGTAACTACTCTCACAAGCTTCTGTCACTTTAATCTAACAAGTAAAACTATGTAACTTCTGGCACAGGTGTATTGGGAAGGATGGTGAGAGGGGTTCGATTTCAACTCTACAATCGTGAAAACTAAGTAAATTACTTGAGAGATTTACTTGAGAGATGCAAACTTTCCAGGTAAACCTAGGAGAACTCCAACAATTTTGACCTCAGCAACAGAATTTACTGTGAAATCTGCCTCTTGCCACAGAATCCGAGGACTTCAAAATAAGCATCCCTTAAAATGAGAAAACCTCACCCTCCCACAAAACAGAAGGTGGAAGTCAAGTAGTACTAAAACGATGAATGTCAGGAATAAAAACTGATAAAACACACTACAGTACTTTCCACTTCAGGCTTAGCTTGTCCTTTCTCTTTTTTCTTTTTAATACTTTTTTTAGATATTTTTAAATATTTAGGTTTGGCAGACTGATCACATGTGCTACAGTGAGTTCTCAAAAGCAACAAAAGAACCTCATTTAGCCTCATTTCAGTGTTTTAGTTAAAATTAGCAAATCAATACCCAAGTCTCTTCAGACTAAGGAAGTCCAAGATACATACTCAAAGCAGACTTGATAAAACCAAGTTCCTATCTAAACCTCAGAAAACAACTCACTCTACACAACTGGTAGACATTGCTCAGGCAGCTCAGGACCACAGCACAGAGCCTGGGCAACGTAGCAACAGAAAACTACATTTTAAGTTTCATAAAGATATACTGCAACAGCATATTAGAATTCCTTTGAAATATTCATAAAGAACTCAATGAGACAGGAGAATCTGCACAAAATATACCGAGTCAGAACAGAGAATACTAAGCTAACAAAACATTTCAACCATAGTAGATCACCTGAGTAGGACAAAATAAGCAATCAAAGTAAGACAAAAATAAGGAAATAAGGAAAACCAGAATCAATAGCTAAGTAACCAAGATACTAAGTGAAATATTCCAGGAAACAGGGATGCTGCACAGAAAACAGTAAGTCTGATGTATGTCTGTACACATTATTTACACTCCATATACCCCTTATTTAGCAAAAATACAAGAAGCCAAGCATTCTCTATCAAGCAACCAAACCAAGAAGTGATAAAATGCCATGAAAACTAAGGAAAAAACCTGAGAGAAGACAAAGGAAAAAAAGATACCAGAACTAAACTTCCAGCCAAGTACAACACAGCTTAGAGGGGAGGCCATGGAGCTGACCAATTGAATGCTCTAATAATACAGTTTGGCTTCTTTCATCCACCAGTTTCTCTCTGCTCCTCCTTCACCTACACAAAAATTGTGTAGGGAATTGTGATCACAACCCCAATGAACACAGGACTGATTTAACTATAGATCTTGATGTTACTATTGTAATACTGATTTAACGTATCCCTTTAGTAAAATAATTCTATTATCATTCACAACAATAAAATTTGGGCTTTTCTTAACCATGTCTTTAACCATGCCTGTAAAAAGTCATGTGATTTTTATTACTGATTCAGTTTACATACTAAAAAAAATCCTCAGTGACTGTAGGTCACAGAATATTCATAACCCATAGCAGTAAATATTTTCTCAACCAGCACTGCAAATGTTCTCTTATAGCAGCATTTCAGTTCTGCATATCCTTGTGGATAACACACACCTGAAATTCGTCAAACACAAGTGTTCTATTCAAATCTTTATGTAGCCAAAGGAAAAAAGCATGTTTTTCACCAAAAAGATGACAGTGTAACTTACACCTGAACTCCACCAAACTGTCTAAGAAGTAAAGACTAAAACAGTTTAAAGGTGATCCATACAACATCTAAATTCACAAATAATGGAGTTAAACGGGCAAATGTGAGATAAAGTGGATATAAATAAAACAGCATTGAGTTTCTTCATAAGTTGTTTCAGAGTATCTGTACAGGCTTTACACAATACCCTCATTACTAAGGTGGAAATCTTAGAAAGCTAGACATTTTTTTCCCCTGAAGACCTGAAACATAAATAATTTACATGCAACAGAAATGTATATTCTACAGCAAGTTAATAAATAGCAGAGATGATCTTCAATCAGTAGCTGTTGTTAGGAGACTATAAACTCATTTCCCTCCAGAAAATAAAAATACAAAATTAAAAGCTGGCTGACATTTTGCCATGTGACTTAAGATCTTTCCACAGAATACAACCAGGTGGGGGGAAATGCAAGGACCAAAGCAGCAGCCATGTTCACAACCCAGTTGTCCTTTCAGGACCAATTCTGAAGACTCAAACCACAAATACAACTAAATAATTCTGCCCCACACAGGTTTTATGTATAACATTGTATTAAAGCATTTCAGTTTTATGAAGAAGTTCACACAGATAAACTACAGTTTGGACACTAAGACAGCCACAACTGAACCATTTCAACCCTCCAAAATTCACGGTTAAGCTTCAGCTACAGAAACAAATCCAAAGAAACCTACATACACAGACATGCAAACACTTCCCCTCCCCCATAAAATCCAATTTTATGTCTCAGTTAACAGGCTTCTCATCTTCAATATTGCAGAACTGACTTATGAAAGAATTCCCTCGTTTCTAGTCTTCTGTGTCATCCACACAGCACAGCTAATAGCAACTACTCTAAAAAAATCCCCATTCACAGTTGTTTGAAACCATTATATGACTTTAGAAAGTAAAATGTATAACCTCTTACCTGAGCATGAAAATTTGACATAGTCGTTGTCTCTATATCTTTCTTTCCCAAAATCTCCATTTTCACTGGTGAATTGGGAAAATTAAACGAAAAGTAGTCTAAAAAGTCAGGTAAATAAGTAGCTGCCCCATGAACAATACCCATTACATAGTAAGCTGCACAGTTTTCATTTTCACTAAAAACCAGACCCACAAACTCTTCTGCAAATCTCTCCATCTCCACAGGAGACAAGTGGGAGAGTTCATTACTGTAGGCATGGATAACTGATGCACCTCCGTTAGGCTGGTGCTCAATATGAATCAGCTGTTTGAACTCCAATGTGTCCAACCTTTTGAGTTTATTTTGAACCCGTGGCTCCTTTAACGAGACAAATGGAAACTCACTGTTCTCTGGTATCTTGGACTCACAGTCCTTCTTGGGATCCATATTTTTCCCATTGAAATCCTTAAGATGATCATCTATGATGCCTTTGGCTTCCTGATCCTCAATATCAGAAACCAATCCTGAGCAGATGGTCTGAATGGATTTGCTGTACATTTTTGGACGCTTCCTCTTCTCATTCTCTTTATGTTTCTTTTTCTTTTTCTTCTTAACTTTTTTAATCTGTAGCTCTTCTGCATTGGTTTTTGGTTTCTCCTTCCCACCTGTTGAGAGGAAAAGACCTCTTAATATTCTTGATATACATAACACGTACTTAAACATCAATATTCAATGTTACCAAAATCCCCACCGTGGCACAAAAGACAGAGACCAAAAGCAAGGATCACAATGTCTATCTTACCAAAAATGAGCAGAGTAAGACACATCTGCCAGAATGTTCACATTCTGGCTAACAAATAAGGGAAGGACATCACAAAAAAATAAGTTTCCCAAGGCTGCTTTCATGATAAGTCACAGTCCTTCATCACTCCCTTTAATTGGTCATCAGCATTACTGCCCCAGAAAGCCCAGAGATGTCACAGGACAGCTGTCCAACGCTACCAAATAAGGGATTTACAAACCATCCATGAATATCAACCAGCAGCAGTGAGCTGTTCACAAGATGCCACTACTAAAACCTATCCTGTCAGATGGGCTTTGCATGGTCATTCTTTCATAACTAAATTAATTGTATTGAAATATATGGGGGAACATCTAAAAAGTGACCCCATGCATATCAGAAAATAAACAGAATTCAAACAAAACAAAACACACATTAAGGAAAATACTCACAAAACAGAAACTAGCTTCAAGTTTACATAATACACAAACTGAACTGAAAACAAAGTGTAATGGCCTAAAGGTAGAAAGCACTCACTTGGGGATAACATGTTCAAGTGATTGCCAAGGTAAATGCTCTCCCTTGTTTTAAAGTGTTTACCTTCAAGTGCTTTTGGGGTTTTTTTGCATGTAATAGAAGTGGTGGTCAAAAAAAAAATCTTCTGGCACTACACTGTCCAAAAATCTAGCAGTTGAAATGATTTAGCAAATAGTTACTGGGTATATTTCAGCACAAAATTATATTCACAGCAAGAAATGGAAGACCAGCAGGTTCAAACACAAAAGCTTAGAAACTGAATATTTCACTGCAAGACCAAGTCATCTCAAATTCACAAGATTTAAGTCAGCCAGTCTCTACTACAGAGACCACAACTGTTGGTGCGGGGAATCTCAAATTCTTGCTGATAATTAAGAGGCCTGGACATGGAAAATGCAGATGCCGGAAAGGAAAATATGCAATTAAGACACTTGCCTCTGAGCCTTGTGAGGTTTGTGACAGCAGCTACACACCTCTGGGATTCCTGAAGTGGAGATAGGCAGCTAGCTTTGTCCCTGGATTCTATTTTCTCAAGGAGGCTGGGGCAAAGAAGTGCCCTGAAGTCACTTCATTTCTTACTTAGCCCAAACAAGGAAGCAGCCTCTAGGATTTCTTAATCTAATAAACTACAAAGATTCCCTTCACTCAAAATCAGATTTAACATGGCACACTCTCTGAATACAATTTCACTTTTAGCTAACCAAGTTCAACTACCATAAGGCAGAGTATCCTCAGTGTATCTATCCTTTCTTAGACTAAATTTATTGTAAAATTAGCATCACCTCTGCAACAGGACTGTTTCATCTGGTAGATGCAATGTTCACCCACTTCTTTGTTAACATTTTCCTTCTGTCACAAGTCTTTAAATCTAATGGGCACGAAAAGACCAGAAAGAGTAGCAACATATGTAAAATTAAGTACCTCAATCTTAGAGGAGCCCTGAAAATAGTTCATTGAGGGTAGCAGGGTACTTAAGTGAAATGTCACCACCTGAAAAAAAATCACCTACTACTCACATTCTGGGGTATGGTAATGGGGTCATTATGGCACCAACTCCATTCAGAGGGAAAAAAACCCAAAGAAAGTGTTTGTGACAGTAAGAAGTTTTATATTACAGCTTAGAAATCTCAAAACACAGACTACAGAATAGACATTTTCCCCCCCTCCTGACTGCAGGAATACACAACCAGAAAGCATCCAAGAGCATAGAGGTATTTCAAATTCTTAAAAATGCTTTAACTAATCATTTTTAAATTGTTTTGCTCTAAACATGGAAATTTGTTGTTATATTGACGGATATTGCAACAAGTCAAACATTTTCAGATATTATATTAGTTTGAATATAGAAAACAGGGAATTACAGCACCAAATGCTGGAGCATGTTGAAGCAGAAGGAAGCAGAAGGCACCACTTCACTTGACCTAAATCAGAGCTCAGATTTCTGTGGGGACTAATCACTCAGATCTGGGACTTTGTGAACAGCAGGGAAAGGATGGAAATTTCTATTCACTGGGGTGCAGTCAGCAGTAATATAAACAGAAACATACAACAAGTAAGTGCAAAGCAAGAAGCTATTTGCTATGGCAAGAGACAAGTTGCTCTGTTGTACTTGAACATGTTTATAATAATGGCCAGACTTCGCGAACGAAGATCTGTGGAAGGACTTTGTACGCCTTCCAGCCTGCGCATTGGATTTATTTTAGGTGGGACACAGTGCGCGCAGAACTGAGCCCACCCTTTAATCCTAAGGTTCATCTGCCGGGGCCAAGCGAGCTTGGACAGTGGCAGCGAGGTCCTCAGGACGTAGGTGGATTGCCTTACAGGGCTAACGGGCTCCACCTACCCGGGGAGTTTCCCCGACCGGGAATCGAACCCGGGCCTCGGCAGTTACAGTGCCGTGTCCTTAACCACTAGACCACCAGGGGCTCCCAACATGTTTATAATGACCAAGGAATATCCTAATACAACCAATATCCTAATACAACTGCAGATTGGCATCTACATGTTCTTGCTGAACATCCAGCTATAAAATTACATTCCATTATTGCTAGTTGAAATGTGAAGTACTTATAAGAGATGGGTATGAAGCTGCATCTGTGCAAAACTACTTCAAAAATTTACTTCCATTCCTACAGTACAAGAAGGAAGATGATCTGATCTCCCCTTCCAATCTGTCCCATGCCCTGCCTTTGATTCTATCTCCTGAGAAGTTTTACTGACTAACAACCAGTTTCACTCAATTTCTCCTGTAGTATATGGTGGCTGCTTTTTTAACCCATCCCTTAATGTATTTCATAGATGCAGCTGTACAATAAAATAAAAATATAAAAATAAAATACATATATTTAAAAAAAAGTCTGCCACTAAACTACAAAACAGGTTTCCCTAGAGAGGCTGATGTTCCAGGCCTGTCAGTGTTTAAGAGGCATTTGGACAATTCCCTTAACCACACACTAACTCTTGGTCAGCCCTGAAGTGGTCGGGCAGTGGGACTGAATGATCACTGTAGGCCCCTTCCAACAGAAACAGTTGATTCTATTCTAATTCTCAGTTAGCAGCACTCAAAGAGCACAGCCACGGTCTTGAAAGAGTGGTGCTTTTAAGACAGAAACAACAACAAAACAAAACCAATATAATAATTAAAATCAGACAGATGGAATGTAAACCAGTCTCAAATTATGCAAAGTTCACACAAACGTGTCCAAAAAGGTTGGTGCTCAAAAGCAGTTGTAAAAATATGTTTTAGTTAACTTGGCATATATTTATGGAAGCCCTTAAAAAATTTTGGAGGGATACACTAAGACATTTTTGAAGTGAAGAACATTTATCAGTCTCTGTGTTTGTTTTCACACCATCTCTGTGAAAGCTTCAGAAGGGAAAAAAAGCTCTCAACCACAAGATAAAAATAATTCCTTTTCTGGTATCCAACAGTCTTCTTTCCAGCTTGATAAGAAATTTTCTGTTCAGCTTTAAGTAAATAGATTTTAATACAGCCTGGTTTTACTTTTGAATACAAGATAAAAGGGTTATGCCATTTACACATATATCAAGTATTACAATTCATCAGTACGCAGTTTCCCAAATCAGGGGAAGTTGCAAAATTGGTGCACACAATTTGGAACCAAAGAAATATTTGCTAACAGCCTCTCATCTCTGAACAGAACACAACTGTCTTCCACAGAACTTTTTTGATCTCTCTATATAAAAAGGATAGAACTGAGAACATTTTTAATTCTGAAACACTTGGAAACCAAGACAGCAACAATCCTTGAAGGAACAAGAGGCCATATAGCAAAAAACCACCAGAAGATCCATGATGGAAAGTAGCAAGGACCCCTGAACTGCTACTTGCAACTGGAAAGAAAGAGAAAATGGTGTCTATCCTTGCGAGACAAAACATGAATCAAGGGTCTGAGCTACTGATGGCACTGAAGAGGAACAAAGCCTTAAAACACAGAAGGTAGAAGATAAAAAGGATTCCAAATGGGATTTTTTGAAAACATTTCTAGAATTAAAGACTGAAAAAAATTACATACCAGCAAGAGTAAAACTTAGTTCTCTAAACTCATTTCAAGCAGGAATTAAAAGGTAACATGACTTCAAAAACTGATTAGTTGTTTCAAACCTTTTTCAAATTCACACAGGCTTTTGCCACTGCACACACAAGAGATTCTGTCAAGAACTCTACTTCATTTCCACACTGGCAGCACATTATGTACTTCTGGAAAACTACTCTTAGATATTTCACACACTGTATTTCAAAGAGAAAATATTTATATTATAAAATTAAATTGTATACCAAAAGGCTGAAAAAAATGTGAAACGTAATTATTTGTTCAGCCTTTAAATATGGATATAAATGTGGATATATGACACAGCTGAGCAATGTATGAGCTCATTGCCATGGATGAGTCCAACTCTGAACTCTCCTCTGCCACTGCTCCTGGCACACAGTCCTGCACCATTCCTGCTCATCTGATTGCACAGTAACTCAATGGCTCAGCAGAAAACTATTCACTTTGCTTCTCTACATCAGAGAACAGAAGTGGTTCACAGCACTGTTTGACAAGAACTAAAGCATGGAGACCACTGAGAGCAGGCCCTGGAGGTACTAGAGCCCACCCCTCATGGCAGAAAACCATTGATCTGCTCCCCACACCTTTGTCTATCCACGCCCAGCACTGAGCAAGGCTGAATTTTTAAACAGGGGGGGGGAAAAAAAAAAACAACCCAAAAAAAAAAAAAAAAAACCAAAAACAAAACAAAAAAAACCCCACACCACCTCACACAACAGTACATATAGGAGACAGGACCCATTTCCTAGCAAACCTTAACAGAAAATTTCCTAACTCCAAAGCTTGAACTCTTAAATTCAAGATAGAGGTTACCTTTTAAAGGTAACATTTTAGTTCATTTACCTGTAATATGGATCAAGCTACAATTTCTTCTCTCTGTCCTTTCTTACAGTGAGTGTGGGTGGTGCTGTACAGTGCTTGCTCCCAATGCTGCTTTGACATCTACATATGCCCAATTTTAGAATATTTATGTTCAATTATTTCAGCATACAGATAGTTTTCCAGAAGAATACAAACAAAATGGAAAATTGATTTCTAGAAGCAAGCAGAATTTCTCACCAAAGCTTGAATAGACTGTGACAGAATGAGAAGCCTAAGAATTTCTAGCCTAAGGCTTCTGCTCTACTGAATTTCAAAGATCCACTCTGAAGTAGGTATTTTAAGCTGCTCAGAAGCTGCAAATACTCCAACAGCAAAAGGAGTTAGTTTGCTGGAATACCAGGATTGCTATCAGCAATGCCAAATAAATACTTTCATCTTATTCTTCTTCTGTATTAGCTGTAGAGAGGAACAGAAACCCACTCAGTCACTCCTCCGCTGCATATATCAAAATACTTTAAAGTAAAATGTGCTGCTTTTTCCAAAACCAATAATGCTGCTTTGACACTTGGCTAATGGACACCAAAAAAGAACAGCTGCTTTCAACATCTCCTAGGGCAGCAATCGAGTTGCCTCAGAGCAGACATACAGAATTCCACGAAAACATTAAAAAACCAATCCAAAACAGCTAAATAAAGATCCCAACACAAGACTGAGATCTCCAAGGTAGCTTAGTTTTAAGCAAGGTTTGGCAGCAGCAGTACAGTGCTTGATGCAGGCTGATTTCACCTCTCAAGTACTTACTGCTGAGGCACTCACAACCCAAAACTTTCAAGACAGTTGTTTCGGAGATCCTTCACCAGCAATGACAACAGGGGTGTGTATATACATACATACATATCCATACAACTGCTGGAATCTAATTGCAGCCAAGACAGCACCCATTCTGAAGTGCACAGCATCTTCGTCCCTGCGTCCTGAGATGCATTGAGACACATACTGCTATAAACATAAAACCTTTTTCCACTGCATGGTTCAGGAACTTAAGACAGAATTTAACAATTTTCACTTGAACTAAAAACAAGTTAGTTAAGGTGAGTCAGAGAACTGCTGTAGGACCCCAAGAATGAGAAATGACAGGGACAGGGGGCAGGTAGAAAAACCCTCAGCACCCATAGACTTTTACGAGGAACTTTTCCCTTGACCTGAAGTTAAAAAGCAGACTGAGCTCACACTTTGCTGGACTGAAAAAAGGAAAAAAAAAATAAATCAAAGAACAGCAAAATTTTAATTCTGCTTCTACTCTTATTTGCCTAATCATGTCTGCATAAGGATGGAGTTATTAAACTTGCAGCAAATTATTAAGAAAATTAGAAGAATGGAAATGTATGTTCATTCCACTGATGCATGAACAAATTCAACAGTATCAGAACTAATCTCTAAACAACTTTTAATCACGATCTAGCCAAATCAGGCTTTACTTCTCCCATGCATGCCACTATAGGAAAGGCAGGTCTTTCAAGGTAACTCAGTATATTTCATTTCTTGTGGTGACACAATAACCCTGTCAGTCACAGCATAGGACTGAGATTCAGAACTGTTCAAATTTTATGCAAATCAGCCAATGCTCTGCTATTACTTGGTGACCCACAGCTGTAATTTAAATTAATGTTAGACAGCCTGAACCCTGGCTATCTACAGGCACCTTACAAGAGTAAGTTTTTACAACTAGAAAAGTTAGACATTACCAGAAACATGTTGTGTTTTGTCCATTAGAACATTTGAAATTTTAAACAAGCAGAGGCCATTAAGTAAAATGCTTCATTCAGTTGCTTCAAACAGAGCAGTGTTTCTCAACTTACAGGTCATAGCCACCAAAATTATTAAGGAGGGACTTTTGACATTTCAAAACAAAACTCAAAAATCAATAATTAAATTATTCATTTACCACAATTTTCTAGCTGACAACTAGTAGCAGGAAGACAGACATTTTTAATAGCAGCCAGTAATTAAAGTCAGTTTTCACTTTCTCACTTTAGGAGAGCCCAGTCACCAAAATGTAAGAGAGCTGAGGAACACTTGGTGGGGAGTGGAAAGATGAAAGAACATCAATGCAGAGAAGCCTAACAGGGACCACATTTCCCAGATTTTTTTTCAGTTGAACAGAAGGACTGGAACACAGCAGTTTCCTCCTCACTCTATGGCACATGAACAGACACAGCAGCATCAACCAGCTGCCTGTACACCCCTGGCTCTTCCTGGGCCTGCCTGTTCTGCCACCAGCTACAGCACAGGGCTCTAGGCTCAGGCCTGGTCCTGTACCAACCACCTCCCACTGCAGCCCTCTCCAGTAAGGGACAAGGGAGAAGTAACCTCCAAGTAATGATCTTCACTGTCTTCCCACAGTCCCACACAACTCTCACTGCAATTCACTCTAAAGCTTCTGATATAAAATTACAGTGTCTCAGCTCTGCTACAGCTCTTCAGGCCAAGTCTTTAAATAGCCAACACAAAAATCCCAGTTCAAACCACAGAAGTGTCCCCCTGGATCTTCCAGGAGGTTTAAAGTTCATAACCACAAACAACTGAAAAATTGACCCGGACCAGCCGAGATGCTGTTCACAAACCAATAAATAAATGAAATATGCAATTGCAGAGAATACAAGTGTTCTTGGAGCCACTGTCACTTAGGGTGGCAAAAAATAAAATGCCTAGGGGAAAAAAAAAAAAAATCTACCCAGCACAAGAAAACAACATGAGAAGCATTTTAGATATTAAAAAAACCTCAAGTTTGTACCAGATTAAAAAAATATAAAACTGTCAGTTAACTAATGTATCACATGTTATATACTTATATCTCTTTCAATAAATATGATTCTATGTAATAATTTGATGAGTTAGTGAAAAACATATTAAAAATAGTTCAAAATTATTAGAAAACTGACTTCCTAATCGAGTTAAAGTGGGCACATGGAATTCTAAACAGACATGAAATGCACAGTCACTCCACAAATAAAGAGAATGAGCAAGCTCAGTCGCTGACAGGTTGCAAAGCTAATAGGCCACGTGCTGAAAACAAACAGAATTTCAAGGTGCCTCAGTGCAGAGCCCAGGAAACAAACCAAACATCAGGAGTAACTGAGACCTGACTGCTATCTTGTTCTGTTTACAGGTTTGAAAGCTTGACTATTAAACATCAGAAAAGTCAAGCTTAAAATACATCAGATAATCCTATTTCATGTTGTCTCAGCCCTCCTGGAAGCTGAATAGTCACAACCACCTTGAGAGCAGCTCCTCAAGATTCTCAGAAAGTGACACCTCTGGGTATACAAACACAGTATGTGATAAAAGTTGATACAAAGATATGCATCAACTTCTACCACGTTTAGCTCCTTAATATAAGCAACTCTTACCTACCAGAGCCATACAGGAAGATCCCAACATGCTTCTTCCTATATCCTTTCCAACAACTGCACTCACAAACTTCAATGGCACGTTGTAAAATAAGCAGAGATTTATAAAGTGATGAATGAAAAAAATACAAATCTCTAAAATATTTCCAGTTAGTTCTTCTACAACAAACAGACTGAAAATATCAAGCCTCTGGATTCTGGTCATCTGAACTACCACACTAAACATATATATAAAATTATAAATTACCTATTTTATGTACCTTATAGAAGTATTTAAAAAAAACAGCAACCTGTTATTCCATCTGTACATCTGTTCTCCAAATAAGGGAACAACCCAAATAAAAACCATTAATAGAAATCCCACCTAGACTAAAAGCAAGGACAGAAAACTTTGCAGAGAAGAAAGGTCTGACAGAAGATTTCTGTTCAAAATTAGAAGTCTGCATATGAGAACAAAAATCTAAGAGGAATCAATGCAGCACAAAATTTCTGTGCAGTTCCACATGCCTGGATCTCAAAATACACTATGAGGTGAAAAAGTGCTGATTTAATCACCTTGTTTCAATGAAGTTTTCACTTACACACACGCTCCTCTACCAGCATTTTTCACTATGGAAGAACTTTAAAGGCAGCAGAGAAACACACACAGAGCAGATCTCTTTTCTGAACTGACCATCACAGTACTTTAATTAATCTGTGGCATCAAAATTAGAACTGAAACCCACTTCCCATAAACAATACAATCTCAGGGTAATCCATCTGTACTTTGTGTGCACCAAGTCTAACAACTTACTCAGATATTTACTAGCAATAATCTGGAGGTACAAAGATTGTTCTCAAAGGAAGAACTCCTACAAATGTGACAGCACTAAAATTCTCGCAAAAGTCTTACATTTGAAACACAGTAATTAAAAAACTACAATTATTTCCTCTGTCTTTGCCATAAAAAGACATTCCAAATAACAGATGTGCATATGCTAAACAGCCTTTCATCCTTTGTAACCACAGACTTCAGATCTCATTAAAAAAAAATCATATAAAAAAATCATATATTTTGCAGGCAGTAGTAGAAAAAGGCTTTCACTTTTCATTGATGTACCAGAAGTCTTTGCTTCAAGCTCCAGACCCCCACCTCCAGCAAGACACACTTCAAAGCTTTATAGCACAGTTCTCCCTCCAGCTGCCACCTGCTCCATCGCATTCAACATCTGTGTTTTACCCCAAACTCATATATTATTGGTAAAAGTCAGTAACTTGGAACATAATGACTGTGAAGCAAATCACTGTCATGGGTTGTGTGCCCTGTACTCTTACTTGAGCCTCACCCATTCCCTCAATGTCCCATCAACTAAAGGGCAAATAAATCCTTCAACATTCTCCCTAAAGATAAACACAGACAAAATACAGTGGATGGGGAAAAGTACACAGTATGACTCAGGTCTCGTGTTCAATATACCAATATTATGATTACTTCTGTGCAAAACCCATCTATAAAAAATTTAAAAGTTTCATAAGAGTGTACAATTAAATGTCATTTCTTCAAGAATATTAAAAAAAAGGCTTTATAAAACAATTTTTACTGACATATGTTCATAGCAGCAAAATAAAATGTTCATTTTCAGTTCTTTCCTGCATTTTGGCTTTCAATAAGCCAAGGCATTTAACCTTGCAGAAACACACACTAAGAATTTCTCCTACTGCATTTTTAGCTATTGCTGTGCTGATATAAATGATGTGAAAAACAAGACTGACTGTTTTTTCTTAAGGGAAAAACACAAATGGGACTGTTTACAAATAAACCTATTAATCATCTTCCTTTATGCAGGACCTCCAGTAACTTCCAGTCACATGAAATTTTTTGTATGAAACTCTCCATTTCTAGAAGGTACCTGTTCATTATGCAACTTTATTTTAAAAAATAAGTTTAAATCACTTAGGAGTTTCTGAATTTTTAACAATACACATGTGCCAAGAAGCTTTTTTATCCAAAAAACTAAGCTCTTCCTTCCACATAACAGACAGAGAGACACAGAGGCAATTAGATAGCTTTACTCTTCAGAGAATACATCTTCAAGTGCAAAATGATGACAAAAAACCTTTTCATTCTAGGTTCATAACAAAAGCCATCAGCCTCTCTGAAAGTGCCTCATTTCCTTTAGCAGCCTCAGGAACTGCAAAAAAACATCCTCTTCAAGAACTGTCTGCCTCCAACATCGGCAAGTTTTATCACTGCTTTCAACAGAACGCCAACCCAAGTTTAGGCAGATGAACAGATGACACCCCCCTGAGCTTCCTCTACAAGTAAACTCTTCCACATTAGCTGAAAGCACCAAAATCAGGCTTATGTACCAACTGTCTCTCAAAAGGCATCAGTCCCTCACTACTGACCTCTTCTAAAATTAGTAACCTTTTACCTTGGCCAGCTACTTTAGCCGTCTGAAGTCACGTAGACTGTTACCTCCAGCCCCTCAAAGAAAGCAAATCACAAACAGATGGTCAGAGCAACATTTTACAAGATATAGATCTAATAACTAGAAGAAGGAAATAAAATGTCTTTAGGCACTGTAGTGCTGGTCTCTAGACATACACCCAAGAAAAACCAACCACAAAACCAAAAACCCAAAGAAAAAGGGAAGCAGACTCATTCCAAAACTTTGTTCGAAGCCCACGCAGTAAATTCTGAGCTCAGAACAACAGGGCCTGGAGCCTTTGCTACACAGGAAGAAGACACCCTTAGCTAGAGTTAATATTCGAGAAGGTCACAGAGACACTCATACATACAAGAAGCTGCATCTTAAAGCACTTCTGCCTTTGCTGTCTCTGGTCCAGGATGTAAAGCCAGATCAGTAAAGTGACTCAGAATACATTATACGAACCTCACAGCACATACAAGCACATCCAGTCAGATTTTGGAGGCTCATAGGAAACACTGAGCCGCTGTTCTGAACAGGATACAAACCCAGTGGAGAGAATCTATCTGCTCTCCTGATACATTCCCTTCTTTTCCTGAAATAGGAGTCAATTTTGCAGGATACTGAAAAACCAAACATAGCCTCTAAAAACAGTTCCTGCCAACACCTTAAAGAAAACCTAAAACATACTTGACTGGTAACAAGTCAACTGAAATAGGGTGAGGCATTCAATGCATTTGTAGCACTGTTCTTCATGAGAATAACCCATCTGCTACACAGTACAGGTGTTCTAACACAGTCCCTGGGCATATGCATTTTTACACTACTTTGAAAGTAAAGCACCATTTTAGGCTCAACAGCCCCACTAGGCATCATGTACTATATCTGTGTAAGAAGACTTCCTGTCTTTGCAGCTTCCACCCGATCTGCTGAATGGCAACAGAAACAAGACCCAGTGCAAAAAAAGGCTGTGACTCAAACAAAGCCTGAAGAACCTCACTGTTGAGGCAGTTAAACTTTGCTCAGTATCTCCAGTATCTCAACCACCAACTTTTTTCCATGCTCAGCAAAGACAGGTCACACATGTCCCTCTCACAGAAGTCACCAGTTTACACTCCCTGTGTTCAAGGCAATACCTTTAGATCTGATCAAAGCAGGTTAGAAGCTGTCATAGCTGCTAATACAGTTAACTTCTGTGCAGAATATCATATGTGATGCAGTAATTACCAGTAATTGCCTCTGACCTCATACAAACATTCTGAAGATCAAGTTTTGATTTAAGGGTTTCAGTTTCTGGTTTGTAAATTAAACCCTACGGCAGACAAGGTAACAGAAAAACATATCATGAATTTGTTCCTAACTTCAAATGCAGAATCTGAAAATAACATATTCTAAAAAAGAAAAAAAATTGGTCTACTCAAATAAGCAACACTCTCACAGAAAACCTCATGTAGCATGACCTCAGTGAAGAGTAAGCTGGTTCAAGAGCTGGCTTAACTGCTGTGCTCAAAGGGTTGTGAGCAGCAGCACAAAGCCCAGCTGCAAAATAGTCCCTACTGGAATAATCCAGACCTTGATATCTTGTGCCAGTACTGTTCAGCATCTTCATTAACTGTGTCATGGGACAGAAGACACCCTCAGCAAGTTGCAGGAAGGAGAGGTCGACACACCACAGGATTATGCAGCCAGTGAGAGGGATCTTGAGACACTGCAGAAATGAGCCAACCTGGGAGACGCATCAAGTGAGAGGGATGGGCAAAGCCCTGCACCCGAGAGGAATGACCCCATGAACCAGCACAGGCTGAGGACCTTCTTCATTCCTTTTCAGGAGGTGTTTATACACATTGATGAGATCCCCCTCAAGCCTCCTCTTCTCCAGCCTTCTCAGTCCCAGCTGTCTTTGCTCACAGCAAACATCATATAACAGACTCATAGAATAGTTTCTGTTGGAATAGACCTTTGAAGGCCATCCAGTCCAATCCCCTTGCAATGAGCAGGAACATCTTCAATTAGATCCAGTTACTCAAAGCCCCATCCAACCTGACCTTGAATATTGCCAGGGATGGGACATCTACCTCCTCTCTGGGCAATCTGTTCCAGCCTCTCACCACCATCTTCATTTAAAAAAAAAAAAAATAAAATCTTCCTTATATCCAGACTGAATCTAATTGTCCAGAGAGACTGTTGCCTCCACGCTTGGAGACAGTCTGATAGTCCTGGGCAACCTGCTCTAGCTGACCCCACTTGGAGCAGTGTCAGACTAGGCCCCTTCCAACCTCAACTACTATACAATTCTAACAATCAGAGGATGTACAAGTCATGTGAGAACATTATCTTAATTATATTCCTCTACAGAAAACAAAGTTGAAGAAATTAGCCAAAATTAAGGCTGCATGTTGCACATAACATTTTAGTATTTGACAAAGTTCCTGAATTATAACTCCTTAGTTACTCAGTTTTGTACAGTTAATGTCAGACATAAAATGTAATAAACATTCATTTTTCTTCTCCACAATATATAAAATGATAACCTGCATCTTCTCTGCAGTTATTGAAGAATATCACCAATATTATTCTTTGAGGTCTTTCCTACTACTGTTAATATATATGCAACACCGTGGTGATAGGTACTGGAGATGAAAGACAAAAAAAGGTAACATCTATAGTTAGCTTTTGACTCACAACCCTCATACCAGAGAAAATGGCATAAGCTAAATGAAAAACATAGTATTGAAACCTAGTATCTAAACCTAGTATCTAAACACAAATATTTTAACCACTTAGAATGAGAAAACACTACATAGTTCGAACATACCTTTCTGCAATAATTTGATCTCTCCGTTTTCTTTCTTGATTTCATTCATTATTTTATGCTTCTTCTTCTCTTTTTGCTTCTTTTCCCTTTCTTTAACTTTGTCTTTGATTTGAGCTGAAATGCAAATATTTCACAAATAAGTAGGAACAGAAAACTAATTGTCACATACATGTTTCATATTACTCTTATGTAAGCTCTATTAAGAGGATAAAAGGAGGAGTTACAAGGAAATCCCAGTACTTATAATATGAAAAGCTAATATTTATCTGTTGCATAATCCAACATAAGCTTCTTTAACTCAGACAAGTTTTGTTTCTGTTATGTTAGAACTGTACACAACAACCCATCAAGTTAACTGTAAACAGTTAAACAGTTAACAATTTTTGCTTACTGCTATACCTTCTGCTCTTATTTTGCATCTGAAGTCAGCTCATTCCTTGAAATTCAAATTACATGCATTACATAAGAACTGAGGAGAAAAAAAGACTAATTTGCATTTTCCTGGGTGCACGTCTACACTGGAAACCTCTACACATACTCTGAACTTAAAGGCTTTTGTAAGTAGCTTGGAATGAAGACTTCATTTGTCAGCTGAAAATCTTTTACATTATGTTCACAGGCTACACCAATGCATTAATAGCCAGATGTAATTAATAAAAACACATTAAATGTGCTGTATTTGCACAGCCAATGTAATTCTCTGGTGCTTCCCCTGCTTACCTACAATCAGCAACAGCTTACCTGAGTAGTCTCATTATTCATTTACTTTCTTGTCAAGTCACTCCATGTTTTTAAATCCCTGACACACAAAAGCAGAGCCTTTAGGCATGCTTTCTGCATGTAAAATACTAGACCCAGAGGAATTCATCATTTCGAGAAGTAATCTTTTCAAGCCGAGTTTAGATTCACTTATGAGGCCAAGCATTTAGAGAAGTCACATTTTACTGAGCTTATATGCACTGCAGCCAGCACTTCATGCCTCCTGTCTTGGCCTGAAGCCAGTACCTGCTCCAAGAGTATACTGAGCTTTTTAACCTCCGCAGGGAAAGAGGAAATCTGATTTCAAGCTGCTACATAATGTTATGCTTCAGAACGCTTTCTCAGTAATACAGCTGAGACAATCCTGATGTTTTATTCATGGTACTTGCATTATAAACCCCAAGTGGAAGCAAAGAGAAATCCAATTACTCTTCCTTATGCATCTACATAAAATAGAAGTAGTAGGTATCTTCACTACTAACATATCAGAAATATTCCTCAATTCCAGAAGCCTGTATAGAGTGGCTCCCAACCAAACTACTCATAAAACATGTTAATCAAGGTGCAAGGATTTGACAGTAATGCACATAAATGAATGCTCTAACAATGACTACACAGCATTCATACTTTTCCTTTTAGGGGTATTCTAGTAAGGATACAAAAGTCAAACCCTCGCAGTTGTCAGGGTGAAGGGAAGAATGTATTTCAGGGAGAGACTAAGAAAGTAAATAAAATCCAAAAGAGACTGCAGTTGAGATATGCCTGTTGTCTATCCACAGATCAAGATAAGCACTGTGAAGAGAAACTATGCTGGCACAAAAATAAGGAATGAGGTAGCTGTGCTTAAAGCTGTCTGAATATCTTTGTTCTAAGTGACTGAAATAGTCATGTCCAAGAAGAGCCTTCTAACAGCTCAGTGAGAAGGGATGAATGACAAAGCAGATTTGTGTACAGCAGACCATGGAAACCAAACAAGTTTTCCTAAGCAACACAAACCTTCCTAGGACCAGGTTAAGCACGTATAAACCTTCCTCTCCAGCTTGTCTCTACCCAAAAAAGGAATCCTTAAGTTGTAAATCCCCTGCAACTCACGAGAATGAAGTCAGAAATAAACTGTACAACAGCAGTTTAAGTAACACTCTGAAAGCAGACACTCACTCAGCAAGTAAGCAGTAACACCAGGCTTGACCTGTAAACCTGTGTTGAATGCTCGACTCATCCAGGATTACAATTATCATGGGAAGACCCAGATTTTATCTCCACATTTTGGTATGGTTAAGAGGCACACTTGACTTTTGCTATCACTTACAAACCAAAGACTGAAGAGCGGATACAAATGCTGAGCCTTGCTGAAGGAGGACAAAAGACTGAAAGAATCCTTTAGTGCCAGCTCATGAATAGCATCACAGGCCAATGAATCTTCCAGCTTTGTCAGAAGCAAAACATAAGGCCCGAGAACAAGCCAAAACCTTCTCAAGAGCCTCTAGTTTATTTTCACATCTAGAAAGCAATTAGGAGAGTCAATGGTGAAACCTTCCAGACAAGACAAACAATGGAAGCATCCTGTGACCTCCTCTAGCAACAGCCACAAGCATATCACACACACCTCAAGCCATTGCAAATGGAATGTAAATGAAGCTGAGGAAGGTTTAAAGTAGAGTTAACTGTTTCCCTTCTAGAAATTACAGTACTGTAATAAAACCAGTGAACAGCCTGAGGCAAGTAAAGAACATGTGAGAATCCCAATTTAAATGTACAAATTCAGATTTCCTCTCTCAAAGCTCACAGAACAGATTAGCAATAGTAAAAAACAAAAATCTTAAAAAAACAAATATTGAAATAAAGAAAAAATTTCATACATTAAAAAATCTGTGTCAAAATCAGTCATTCCATGTATTAACACCTGAGCTTAATTCTCAGGCCAAATGTCTTCAGTTTACAAGTATTAATATGTATTTCCTAATCTGCCTTGCAGAACTCAAACACGACTCTCAAAATTCTGCAGATTATTCTCCTCAGGGACAGATATTCCATTTCACAGCTTTCAGTGGGATGCAGGGATAAAAATCAACCAAATTATTTTATTATTAACACAAGATCTACTGCAGCCTAGCTATGCCCGCTCTGCAAAGTCAATAAATTTAGAAGCATCCAACAGTCATTACAGTCAATAAACACGATGGTACCATTCCTCCAGCACAGACACCTTCCAAGGAAGGGCAAGTGCAATTCTCCAAGCCGTCTCCACACAAACTGCTGCCATCACACAATGCTGCCCAATAAAGCCAATGCAGTTCAACACAGGCCTAGAGCTCTTTGCAACTTCCCAAAATACCACAGACCAGTATCTCACCGAGTGTCTTCTCCAAGGCAATGTAACAATTCCCTTCAGCCACACAAGATTTCAGGCCAAATATCACCTTTTTCAACCAAGAAACAGGCAAATTCTTCACAAAAATCCTGCTTTAAAATGAATATCTCCAACATAAAGCAACGTGCAATGTACATGTCAGGGAATAAACAACCAACAAGTGAGGTTGGCAAGGGAAAATAAGAAATACTTGTTCTGTTGAAGTTATGGAAACCTGGAATGCTCTTCTACAGCTTTTTTGACGTTTACCAGTAGCAGCTATGACTGGTCTCCATTTCATTTGCAGGGCAACAACATCACAAGGGAATAAAAGGTGAGAGATGTTTATGCTAAGCTTTCCATGTACACACAATATTCTACAGTTAGACTTCACCAATAGTACTCATAGGAAATAAAAAATAAAAAAAGCTTCCTGAGCTGGTGAGGGAACAGGATGAAATGAGTCCTCAGGAAAATAATTTTTCCCAAAAACACAGACTTCTAATGCCTTTACATACCTCTAAAGACACTAAAACTAAAAGCCAGTGGTTTAAAATCATGTACCCCATACACAATTAATTTTACATGGTATTTTTAAGTAATTTTACCCCATGGTAAAAATGAAAGAAATCTGTACCTGTATGAATGTTTTGCCCTTATGAAAACACACTTTTACTTTGTATGATTTTGACAGTTACACTGCTCAAATAACTGGTAACAGAGTAAACAGAGTTTGTAAATATCCCCTACCACAGTTACCAAAAAAAATTTTAAAAAATTTCCAAGTACAGTAGGAATCAGCTATGCAAGTCGAGTAAGACCTGGGCCTGACTCTTAGTTTTCAAGTTCTAATGCCTGGCAGGAGGGAGAAGTCTTTATTACTATGGAGTTATTTATAATTCTTATGGCAAATTGACCATGGCTGGACACCAGGTGCCCACCAAAGCCATGCTATGACCTCCCTCCTCAGCTGGACAGGGGAGAGAAAATATAAGAAAAGGCTCATGGGTCGAGTTAAGGGCAGAGAGATCATACATAATACCAGTTACCATCATGGGCAAAATGGACTCAACTTGGGGAAAAAAATTAATTTATTACCAATCAAAAGTAGAGTGGGGTAATGAGAAATAAAAATTAAATGTAAAAACCATCTTCCCCCTACCCCTTTCTTCTTCCCGGACTTAACTTCATTCCCAGTTTTCTCCAGTTCTTCTCCCTGAGTGACACAGGGGGAAGTAGGTTGTGGTCAGTTCATCACACATTACCTCTGTTGCTCCTTTCTCATCTCACCTCACTCTACCTCTACTCCACTGTGGGCTTCCTCCCACCAGAGACAGTACTCCACAAATGTCTCCAATGTGAGTCCTTCCCAAGGGCTAAAGTTCTTCCCAAACTGCCCCAGTGATTAAGAGATTTCCAGATGTCTCATTCAAGTTCACAATATGAGTGTCACCACAAAGTCTGTATTCTCTGGTTTTGATGTCACAGAAACACTACACCCACCCATGAAAGAAATGCAGCAACAGCAGTATATTAAAACAAAAAGAGTGCTATATACAGACAAGAAGAGTTCTATTATAAAGAAGTGTTCTGCCTCACCTTCCAAAACGGCATCTGAAGAATGTTTTTGCTTTGCAATGACTCCACACGAATAACTGAATTAACAATGATATCTGTACTTCCTCCTCAAATCCAAAAGCTTTTATTTTTTTCTGGATTGGGCTAAGTACATAAATAAAAGAAACTTATATATACTGTATTTATACATTAAAACAGCCATTTTACAACTAAAGGCTATAGTTAAAGTCCTCTGTTTCCTAAACTCCAGAGATACCTTCTCGTAATGACTGCAGTGATTTCCTGAAGTAGTAAATAAAGGAACACAAATTCACAGAACACACCAATCTGACTTCATATATTTAATTAGATCTTCGCCTCTACTACAAGCTTTCTACAGACAAAAAGGTAAAACAAGTACATGCTCTGTAGCAGATGGATTATGTGCAACATGGTCACTGTCAGATTGGAAAATTCGCACCTTGAAGCCGATGCAAGAGCTCAAGCAAGTCTCTTTCAGCACTGAAAGAAAGGAGATGTTCAACCCTGTCAGATGCCAAAAGCTGCAGCTGCTTTGCATCAGTTTTCCAGATGGTAATCCACATTAGTAGTCAGTCATAGATTATGTTCAAAGTATTCTGCCTCTCTCCTCTGTTTGATTTAAGGGCTGTCACTGCACATGAGGCAAAATATTTACAGACTACTGCTAGGGGACACCATCAATATGGATAACACCAACAGCAGCATAACTGAAAGGAAAGGGGGATAAGGAGGGGAGCACAAGAACATCAGTCACCATCCCTTCCATCAGCACTCTCTCGTCACTTTAAACAAACACCCATAAAAATAAAGCCTCAAGAAGCCATGCTTAATTGGTTACACAGATACATGAACTACATTTAACACCACTATGTTAACAGCTTTGACACCTGCACTTTTATTAGGTCCTACAAGGTACACTGCAGAGCAGGTTTCCTGACTTAATGAACATGAAAAAAACCCATATAGTATTTCCAAGAGTCAAAAAAAAACCACCCTTGAAAATTATAGCTTTCACATTCCAATAACCAGGAATATCTGGCCAACACCCCTTTCAGTAATTTAACTTCAAAATCCAAGATAAGACTAAAGAAATATTCTTATCAGGCAAGAACATTTCCCCCAAAATCTTCAGTGAATGGAAAGGAAGTCAGTCCCCTTTGAGAACAAAAACACTTCCAAGAAACTGAAATCTAAACTTTACAGTTCCCAATTCCTCCAAGTTTAACACTTCTAAGGAGACTTTCTACATGCAGAACTGAATGAGCCAAGTTTAAGCTCCAGCACTGGGGAGTTGCATCAGACATCAGTAACAGAGAACATGACAGCTGCAAACAAGGGCTCCAAAAGAGGTTTCAGATCGATGTTTCAGCCTCCTGATCCTGTGTCAACTAAGAAAAATTATTTCATATCCTAAAATCAAAGCAAGCTTCTGCTGTGTAAATAACACACAAAGCTGGATTCTGGGGTACAGGAGGTCCAGCTTAGGAGGTGAAAGATTTTGTTCTGCCTAGCAAAGCTTCAGGTTATCTCACTGAAAAAGGGTCAGGGTCCCTCAGGAGAAAGATATGCTGCTCCAAATTTATCTCAGCATTGGATACTTAATGTCACTACCAGCTCTGAAAACTAAACTGTATATATATCTTAAGCATCTAAAGAAATCTGAGAAGTCCCTCTTCCTCTTGAATACCACACTTAAAACCCTAAATACTAGCTAGATATTGCTGCTTACAGTGGAGTATCTAAGTAGAAATATATCAAAGAATTCATAAGAGAATGATTAAGAGGCCTCACAAGCATGAAAACAACTGCTGAATTTAAGGAGTTCGGCAGAGGAAGAGAATTCAGCCACGTAGTAAAAAACAAAACAAAACAAAAAAATCAGCAAAGGAAATGGAACCTAACAGAAGGAGGAAACGTTCAGCAGAAGAAAAAAAAGACAACAAAAGAAGCAATTCATGGTTCTAGTTCTAAAGAAGGCAAAAAGAAGATCCAAAGCTTTCTCAACTTTGATAACACAGACTACAAAATGAGGATTCCACTGGATGCAAACCAAATTTAACAAGACTGAAAAGTGCAACTTCTTAAAAGCCAAAACCCAGAAGTGTCATGCAATATAATGCAGGAGTTATTAGAACAGTCAGTGGGAAATGCTCACCTGAAATGTAATCTAATTTATCCTTCTGAGACAGCAGGAGAAAGAAGTGGGGGAAGGGGTCAAAGGGAGAGAAAAACTAATAGGAAAAACAAGAGCTACACCACCATATTCAGCTTTCCTGTTCATTGGGGAATCCCCATCTCCAAGATAAAGATACCAGTCTCATTTTGCAACTGCTTGTACACTGAGGTAATCAGCAAACGGATCACTGAAGAAAAAAAGGAATTCTGTACACAGAAATGGCAAGAAAAGCAGAACTGATGGGTCATGCAACTGGATTACATCTTCCAGCAAGCCTGCAGACCAAAACAAAAACTCTGGGCAGGTGTCCTCTGATGAAGTGGGGAGTGGCTGAGCTGAGCTTTGCGCTGTTATGAAAACAATTTCAACTATGAACTGCTAGAGCAGACTATCAGTTAAATGACTAACTGAATCAGCATAGTCATAACCTGGAACAGCAATCACTTCTGTCAGGTTCACACCATGTTTTAAAACAAAAATATTGCACAACTTCTAGTTCCACAATCAGAACGTACTTGACAAGTGAAATTTAAGCTTATTTTAAACAGCCTAAGCCTTGTACCTGGAGGATAAATCATGCATCTGGTAAAAGATTCTTTCAGGTTCTCTGCATGCTAGATGATCATCTCAGAAGGGTTCACTGAAGTCCATTCAATTTGATAGAGTCACAAGCTATAAGGCCTGGTTATGACTCTGCAACTTGAAGGTGTTTGCAATGAATTAAAAGACCAGAGAAGTCTTTAAATGAAGACTTGTTCACGGAAGAAAGTGTAACCATTTTGAAGAGCTTTAAACACATCATCCATCTTGGCTATAAGCAAGTTTAACATTTTCCTATCGCTTAGGAAAGAAAGGTGCCTAAAAACTAGGCTCTCTTATCTAGCAATCATTGTTGTAAGCAAAGAACAAACAGCAGCTTCTCTCATCAGCACTTTTGAATGCTAGGTAAAAAAATCTTCGCACAATTTCCTCCTCAGTGTCAGTATTCCTTATCATCATAGTAGATAAACTACAATTAGCAAAATGCAATTGTTACTGCTCCAAGTCTTATGACAATGATTTTGCAAGGCCAGATCTCACATTCATTCACTCCATAGCACTGCACACCCTGATTCCCTGTATTACCCTGTCTGCACCACAGACCCAGCAACCCCATGAGACAAATGTTGCCATTCTTCCCCGAATCCCCCTAGCTCTGCTCCTCATTTTCTCCAGTACTGAGATCTGTGCAGGCCCTCACGAAGGTAAAGCTTTTTCTCCTGGCATCTCAACTGCCCTATGGAGCCGAGCAGCCACACAGCACCCTCCTCCCCATTCCCCCAGGCACCGGCACCCTTATCAGGGCAAAGCCAAGTGCAAATTCCACTCCATCCCACCTGCAAGGTCCCTTTAGTTGCAAAGAGGAGGATGGAATTTTTCCATCTTCAAAGCCTCAAAACAACCACGGAACTCCTTACTCATTCCACCTGCTTATCTCTTGGTATTTCTGCCTCTACACCTCTAGTGTCCTCACCGGCACAATTTCCTTTCTGACAGGTGCAACACTGATACTTGTATCAGTTCTGAAAGCTATGCAAGAAAAACAATCAATACTGTTAATTCCATGCTGCTGCTCATTTCCCACTGCACCAAAACAAAAAAGGCTGTTCAACTGCAGACTCCAGGAACAGGAGACTGCACTTGCCTGCATTAGGTCGATTTTTAGAGTGCATTACCAGCTTCAGGGTGACAGCTTCTATGAACTCATCTCATTACACCTTAAGGGGCATATTTTTTCCTACTCTCTCACTCCCCACATATTCTGTATGTGCAAACATCTCAGCTTCTTTCATGACACAAAATCCTCTAAACTCACCCTAAACTCATATCTGTAGGCTAAAATTTTTACTCTTCTTCCATCCTACCCTTCCTCTAATCCTCCTTGCCTTTTCTACAGCACCAAAGTACAGTATCTTTTGCCTCAAAACAAGACCAGAATCACCTTCCTCTTACAGGGCTTTTGCTTTTCTTCCCTTTTTCATGTCAGTTTCTCACATTCACTCATTATATGCTGCAACCACAGTCCCTATGGCATCTCCTTCCAGTCTAGGCCATAGTTTCAGCACTCCCAAGCACAAGCCCTGCATATTCTACCCTCCCACCCTAATATGTCATTCCTAGTTTTCCTCTGTGCTTAGGATTCTACATGTCTGCCCCCCAGCCATTCTTTTCTCCCTGCATCACAACTGCATTTCTCCCTTCCTCTCCACAAAGTAAATTATTCACAGGATTAACAGCACAAACCTGTTCTTTAATCTACAGGCAAATACCGAACCACTTTTAAAAGGTTGGCTGCTTTCAGCAGAAGACTCAGTGCAACCTTCACTTCCTTACAGCCTTCTCTGCAAAAATATAGTCTAATGAACATAAAGTTCTTAATTTATATAAGAAATTATGCCACAAAATTTTAGGTATAGAAACTACTTCCTCTAAACAGAAATCTGGAGACTCAAATGCCAAACACTTGCCTTGGAAAATTTATTTGTTGCATTGGGTAGGTTTTCACAAAATAATCAAGAGGTAAAAAGATCTGCTCTGAGCAATCAGCAACTAAAAAGTCAAGAACCTGTGCCTCAGTATTTAAATTCTGAAAAAAAATATCCTTTCAAGACACAAGGTGCAGAATTTCCTCTTTAAAGACAAATCACAACAATTATTCAGTTGACATAATCACTGTCAATGTCTTCTACCAATGTGAAAAAACACTTCATTATTATACATTTTTATATATTGTTATTGTAATATCTTTCCCAGAGACTCATTAACATGGCTGTGTAACACTAGTAGGACACTGTGGCAATCTTACTGAATATGGTTATTAATTAAATAGCTTTACTAGAAGGATACTGCGTGAGCTTCTTAGCAGCTAGCCTTGAAGACAAGAAGGTTTTACCAACATAATTTCTGAGCATCACTTCTGAAGACTCTTTCCAAGTCACCTTTTAACAGGAACAAGGAAAAAAGTGCTAAAATGGAATATTTGAAAGCACTGAAATGAGATACTTAAAAACCACTTGCATACCACCAATCCAGGTAATTTAAAAAAAAAAAAAACAAAAACAAACCTCAAAGGTAAGTAAATCATATACCAAGATGCTTATGGTAAATTAGTGGAAAATGCAGTAAGGCAGCCAAACAACATAATCAATAGGCAAAAAGGCATATTGACGTTAATAAGATCTCTCTACATGCTTGTCTGATCCTACAAACACAGGCATAGAACATAATCAAAGTAACCTAAGTCTACATAACAGCTACAATTTATCTTTCCTTTGAAAGAAAGGAAACTTGCTTAAACCGGGTAATGGAGCACATGTTTCAAATTCTTCATATTTCAATGTAAATGCAAAAGCATCAACATCTGGTTTAAGGTCACTAGAGACTGGGAAAGGACATACTGGAAATAAAAGCATGTATTCTTGTACTGTCTTCATATATTCATGCATTGTCTTGTACTTCCCAAGATTTATTGCTGATCACAGTCAGCAGGAATCCAAGCAAAACTCTGGCCCAATATCTTGTTCTACCTCGTATGGTCATTTTTGTTGAGCACCACTAATGAACTAACCCAGCACTCCTCCCCTTTTCCTGAAGGCCTGGAGCATTTCTTGGAAGATGTGATCTTCAGGAAATAAAGCAAACCCGAAGCAGCAACTAAATGAGAATTCAAAAGCCCAAGTATCTGAATTTTAACTGCATGTTCTCTAGTACTCAATGACTTAGCCTGTAAAAATTAACAGCCTAATAAACGAGATAATTCAGGATTAAATTTTAAACTGGGGGTGGTGGGGTGGGGTGTTGAAACGTGTTCTCCTTTTTTTCCCCCCAATTCAGTTTTCTTCGCAGATCTCTAATAAATTACTCGGCACCCTTATTTCCCTAATAGGTAAGAAAACCTAAGGCCTCTGGCAGCTTCTGGCTGACGCCATCGCTAATTCCACACCCCCTTTTTTTGACAGGATTGACGGCGGACTGAGCCGCCGCTGCCTTCCCACGAACTTACACAACGCCGGCGGTGTGTGACCGGGTCCTGCACTGCCCGCAGCCCCCGGCCCGGCACCACAGCCCCCTCCTGCTCCCGCCGGGCACCTCCACCGAACACCCCCCGCTCTTCCTGCCCCTTCCAGCCTTCCCTCCCCGCCGCGGGCCGCCCGCGCTACCCCGCGCTCACCTTTCGGGAACAGCAGCTTCCCCTCCCCGTTCTCCTCTCGGCTCAGGCCCCCGCCGCCATCTCCCGCCGCTGCCGCCACCACGGGCAGCGCCCCGTGCTTCCTCCTCTCCTTGTCCCGCTTTTCCTTGGGCCTCTTGGGCTTGGCGCTGCCGCTGCTGCCGCCGCCCCCCGGCTCTGCCGCCAGCGCCAGGCGGTGCCGGTGGTGGCGGTGCTGGTGCTGCGGGTGGGACGAGGAGGGGGAGGCGGACGGCGGCAGCAGCACCGCGGGCGGCAGCAGCTTCCGGGGCAGCGGGGCAGGGAAGGCGAAGCCCCCCGCGCCCCCCGAGGGGCCCGAGGGCAGCGCGGCGAAGCCCCAGGGCGCGGGACCGCCGTAGCTCGGCACGACCGCGGGCAGCGGCTGCTTGGCGCTCCCGCCGCCACCGCCGCCCCCTTCGCCGTTGACACGCTTCGCGCCCTTCAGACTCCGCTCCTCGGCTCCCNCTCCTCGGCTCCCTTCACCTTCTTGGCGGCCGGCTGAGACCCGCGGGACCCCTTCGCGTCCGGGGCCCCCCTGGCGCCGAGCAGCTCCTGCTCAGGGAGCGCCGCGCCACGACCCGGACTGGGCGGCTCCGCCATCTTGGGCTCCAGCGTCTATTTACTCTCGGCTCGCCCCAACCGACAGCGCCTGGGGGGGCGGGGAGGTGGCCCAGCCTCGACCAATGGACAGGGGAGGCGCCGGAGTGACAACGAAAGCGACCAATCGCAGGACGGAGAGAGGGGGNGGGAGGGGAGCGGGGTGAGGGGATGGGGCACGGAGGGAAGGGCAGCGCGGGGGAGGTGGCGCTCCCGAGAAAGCCGTTTGTTTGGGAATAAGGACGGTTTGAATTAGTGCCTATCCCGGGCATTTCGCTAATGCCTCAGGTTTTGCGCTTCCACTGCTGTGGAGACCGCTGACCGGGATGCCGGCAGCCCCCTGGGCTGCTCCTGAGAAAGGCATTTGTTTGGGATGTACGAAAGGTTTGGACTAGCGGTGTTCCCGGCGGATACATGGCAGTGTCCCGGGAGGCGGTGCATCCCTCGGGGTGTCCCGGAGCCGGGACGGTTGTTCCATCCAGCGCTGAGTCCCAGCGGCGTTCCTGGCTGAGCCCGAGCTGTCCGCGTTCTCCCGCATCCTCGGAGGAGACAGATAATGCCTGGAAGCCCTCGAGGGCCCGATGGGAGGAAGGCAGTCGCTGCCGAGGTCAGCGGCTGTGCGGGATGCCGGGACCATCGCGCCGGGATAGGCGGGATGTGTCACCGTCGGGATCACCGACCGCGGGGCCTCGGGGAAGGGATTGAGCTTATTGTCTCAAACAGAAGCCCCCCAGCCGTGCCTTTGGCACCCTCAGTGCCACAGCCGCGGTTCGCGTGCGGACCGAAGTTCCCCTGAGTCCTCGTGTCAGCGGGAAGCGCCACGGAAATAAACTGAAGGTTCCTGGAGCGCTGGCATTGCCGGGCTCCTGCTCCAGTCAGTCACTCCTGAGGGGCTCCTCGTTGCGGTGGGAAGAACAGAGGCGCTGCCACATTAGACTGTACCTGGCAGACTGCAGCCGGATCAAATTGCTCTGTGAAGTTTTGTACGTGATGTATCAGCAGACAAACAAGATTTTAAAATTGGATTTTTTTCGCTTCACAAACCATTTTCATTTGAGCCGACATTGATCAGCCTCAGAATAAGCTCCTAACGCTTGGACTATCCCCTCCTGTGTTTCATATTCTTTGGAAATTGTAAACCAGGTTGAGTGCTGTTCAATGTTCATCTCAGCATCAGTGAAGAATAGATTTTCTAAATCCAGACAACTCTGCTTTTTCCTCAGATGATTCAAGTTTCACTACTGGGAGAGTGGACCCTCAAGCTGTATTTCTGGGCATAATGGGGAAAACAGCATCTGCGTCAAAGCATAAGAAGAACATTTCACAGCACATATTTGAGCAGTAGTAAACTCACATCCAATCCCAGACTGAAATCCAAGTGCAAATCTGTCCATACCTATGTAGACTGGTAAAATAAAATAGGCCTATGACTATGAAGGTCAGATCCCTCAGAAATGTTTTATTTGTATCAGTAGGTGAGAAAAACCTGGGCATTTTAATGGACAGGTCCCTTTTCCAGGTTAATGAAAGGTGGTCCATCTGCCTTAGTCAAAATCAGTGATTTTGTCTCAGTTGATTTTACAGCTACTGTGTCATGCATATTAGCCTGTTGGTATCCCTATATACCAGTCCCTCGTGGAAACTCAGTTATGGTGACTCTAGAGTGAGAATTTGAGGCACCTTATGTCACTGTCTCAACTTTACTTGAACAATCAAGTTCATCTTTCTTCTATGATGGTATTGACAGCAAATCAACAGTATATTAAGTTCACTCAATAAACTTCAGATAAGTCACAACTAGATATTAAACTTGGTGGCTTTGAAAAACAAGAGCAGCATTTCTTTTCTCTTTAACTAGATTAAGTCCCTGGGCTTTCAGTTCAAGGAACTCGACCATAACCTCTATGAAACGCCAATCACCTAAGAGAACAACACCTGTTTTCTCCATACAGCAGGCTCAGCAAGATTTATTAGGCTAATGAGGCTAGATAGCTGTATAAATAGCTGAATATCTTGATACATGCACTTATATCAATGTTAATAATGAAGATAATCTTCATATTTCTGAACTTCTTATTCAGACTGCTGGATGTCTAAAAATTGCATTGAATTATAATGCAACACATAAATATGAAAATAAATACCAAGACAAAACTGGTGGGAGGAGAAGACATAGCCCAACATTAGATGTAAAAACTGACAAGTAACCTAATAAATGTGCAGCAAATTTTAACAGCTAACAATATGCTACTAAGCTTAGGTCAAGCTGAAGTTGTTTCTTGTGCTCTTTGAAGTAGTATAGTGTGCTTGTAAGCATAAGCCAAGTTTTTATTAGCAAATTCTTTCTAAAATTCAGCTGGAGCAAGATGACAGAGTACCTATTACATGTAATTGCTGCTTGTTGGAAAGCAGTGTGACTAATGTTTGGAGGTGTTGCTGCTGCTATCTCATACTCATTTATCACCAGGGGAAGTTACAGGGTGTTTGAAATCCAGGAGCCAGCTCCGTGTTAGAGATCCTGCAGTCCTGCTGCCGCACACAGCCAGCCTGGAGGGCACGCTGGAGGAGTGGGTGTTGTCTCTGACACTTGTTTTGTCACCAATCACTTAGAAGCATTAAAGTGCTCCACCATACCTGTGGTGTGCACGCATTCCAAAATACTAAAATTAAATTTCAGGGTGTCTTCCATACTACTTCTTTTTACTTAAACCTCTGCCTGCTGGCGCATATACTACAGGCAGACACTTCTGAATGAGATACAGACAAGATCAGAAACACCAAAACTGCTTCAGAAGAAAGAGTGTCTTTGAAAAATAGGGGTAAATACAAGCAATATACCTTGTGTAAAATACAGGTTAGAATCACAGATTTGTTCTGTTAATAGAAAAGAGTGGAACCTATATGCTTAAAATTAAATGATACAATCCTGAGAAACACTGTCAAGACATTGCCCCCCAAAAACAAACTACTACAAAGAAATACAGTGGGATCTCCTGTCACAGCTCCAGTGCCTTTCACTGACTGCAGGGAGATGTGTGAACTGGGAGAGCCTTTGTGGGGATCAGTCCTTGGTGGAGGGATGGCATCACAGTGCGGAGTCCCCAGGCACGGAGACCAGGGAGCTTATATGTTTCAGCAAAAGCCTTTAAACTAATCATGGAAACTATATCAATATGATTTTGTCTATAATTTTATATGCACTTACGGAAATCCATGAGGAAAACCTAAATGAGGCAAAACCGTAGAAATGCCAGGCACAAGGCAGTCCAGTATTCAACATACATTAAGGATAAGCTTCCCAGATTATTAGGATGCTTATTGTAAATATGTTGTCATTTTAATTAGAATAATTGAGAAATGCTGAAATAAATGGTTATTAATCAAAAAGTTTATTTAAATACCTATCTTGTTTCAGTAACTAAGGAAGCTAAACAAGTTAGTGTGTATGCTCACCTAAACCTAGCCTAATTTCAGACATCTATAAAATAAAAAGCTGAGTGTAAGTGCTGTACAGAGGCTGAGTTACAGTGTTTTGGCTTTATGCTCAGCTGCCTACCAAAGTAATGCTCTGTCACCTTACTCAGGTCTCCAAATAGAAAAACAGTTTTCAGAAATGTTATTTAATCTCTTCATAGTTCCAAGAGTTTGCTCTCCATGTGCTTACTTCCTTGGTTTGGCATCTGCTCAGTTCCCAAGTCAAGCATGGAAATGATTGTGCCAAGTGTAAATTGAAAACATTTGATAACACTTAGACATCTTATGCTGGGTTTTGTCTGCAAAATTAGCTAAATGTAATTTTTAATACTATTCACATTTTCTTGCAACTCATTACAAGTCAGTTAATTCACCTTTGGAAACAGAGGTGAAAACCAGCCTTATGTGCACAGAAATGTACCAACAAAGGTGGTTTCATCATAAAAAAGTGTGATTTATTTTAGAAGAGGCTCATTTTCCATAGTCAAAGTTTTCATAACAACCAATGACATATTCAAATACTTCTGCAATTACCACTCAAACAATTGAACTAAATGAGGGAGTGGGGACTAACTTAGCTCATAACTGGGAGCTGCTGACAGCATGACAAGCCTTGCTGCAGGGAGGAAGAACTGCCCCCTCCTGCTGTCCTTCACAAGGGACAGTATCCCCTCGTCTAAGGAAGGAGAATGGGAATGTGCAGCCTGGCATCTTTTGATTAAAGAGGTGACAAAGGCAATGTTTGTCCTAAAAAGCCTTTTTCTTTCTTCTCAGAAGCAGTGGATGTCTCTTCACTGGCTGCTGAGGGGCAGTGGGTTAGACATTTGGCAGAGGAGCAGAGCAGACAACTGGGGACAGTCATGTTTTTTATTACACTGTTCATCTACCAACACTTTATAGAATCCATAAAAAGCACAAAACTGAGTTTGCACTTCAGGGAGGATCTACAGTACTTGTTTCTTGTTTAATGTTTTTTTTAAACAGCTACATATTACTGCTTTAACAGCTCTTCAGATTTTACAACTATTTTTCTCACTTGTACTTAACATGTGAAACACCCCAGCTCCTGTATTTCTTTTTTTTTAAGTGTAATATCAATCACAGCAATAGAGAAAACTTGGAAAATCTTGATATATACGGTTGCAAATGATATCTTGCAGTTGAAAACATTATTTGCTTTGCTATTGTCTTCATAGCATCCAAAAACATTTAGACTATTTGAAAGGTCTTTGGAATTTTTCAGTACAAAAGGAACATAAGAACTAAAACAAGTATTGAAGCAAGAGGATTCAAGTTAAGCAAAACTATACTTCCTTGTATATGGAGGGGAGGAGGAGAAGGTGGATAAAAGTCTTGCTCATTTCCATATTTCAGTAACTATTAATTAAGGTATTAATTTTCTTCAAATGAAGCTGCTGGTTTGCAAAACTGGATTTTTTACAGATTAACAACCTCCTCACTGCAATTTGAGATACCTGAATTCCCTGCTGTGCTGCACAGCTCTATACAGATACTCATACAAATAACAATTTTTTCATTTCCCTTAGAATCCATTAGAGCCACCTTAACCTAAATTCCTTCAGAGTCTGTCCACTCTCATATTCATCCTGTATATCCTGGCTGAATTTTAAAAATACAATACAGAGCCTAAACCTTGCAGTGTAAATACCATTAGAACAGGGCTGCTGCTGGCCCTGTCCTGGGTGAACAGGAGACCACGGGAGAGGGGCTCTTTCTGTGGGTTGTGCCTGGAAATCACCATCTTTTCCACTTTTTGATGGTTCAGTTGAAGGCTGCTTCAAATATCATGGATAGACGGACCTGCAAGTCATCCCTTTGCTTCAACAGGGATCAATATCTATTTGCTATAACAAGGATTTACAGCAGCTGCATTTCCAGGGACAATTAAGCTGAACTGTACCTGCCTGGGCTGAAAATAGCCCCATACCTCATCCTTTCTTTCATATTGGCTTGGAAATTCTATGGGAGTCTTCCAAAAAGAAACTCTGAGGACTTCTCAGGTGATTGTGGATCTGGTTTGGTTTTGACCAAGGTTTTTTGTTTCATTTAAATTTTGACACAGCCTCAGGACCCTTCCCACCCAAACCATTCTGTGGTTCTATGAAAGAAAAGCCACAGACTCTCCCAAACTAAGCTTCAAAATACTTAATCTTTAACAAGCTCTTCTGGGAGGTATGCATACCCCTTATCATTACTAGAGTTCAAGTTAATGAACTGAAATCATATGGATTTACAGATGGTTTTTGTTCCCCTATCCCTAGAGGCCATAGAGTGGTTTGGGTTGGATGAGACCTTTAAGATCATCTAGTTCCAACCTCCCTGCCATGGGCAAGAACACCACTTGTCTCAGAGCCCCATCCAACCTGGCCTTCATTTGGAGTATAGTTAGTTCTAGGAAATTCAGGTCTTGTTTTTAGAGATGCATTCATTTGTAGAGTAGCAGTTTATATTTTTAAGTGCATATATAAAAACAAAATAAACAGCTGCTTACAGGTAGCAGCTAATCTGTCACTGCTCACCTCAGCTTCCTGCTCACACAAACATTATCTACACGGAAAAATTCACAATAAAGAGCTTTCAGTCTATTCACAAATTTTATTCTACAGTAGAGGCAGCAGCTCTTCAGGTCGGTGGTCTTGGTGATTCCCAGAAACAGTTAGTTCAAGACAAACTGTTGCAAGTAAAAATGCATTTGGCACGTTGTCCTTGGATTTTTTCAGATGCATCAATGTACCTGGAAGATAATTGTACCTGAAGTTTCTAGACCATGAGATTAGGAAAGCATTTCACAGTGCTGCAGGCAAAGTTGAAGTGGAAGATACTGTACTTCTCATTAGAACATATTTACATTAAATAAAGTCACCCAGAAAAGTTCAAATATATGTACTGGATAGCAGTTAGGGGCTTTAGGATACACTCAGGATGGAATGAATAACACCAGGTCTCAGATAACAACACTATCAGCCTTGGATCATGGTCTTGAAGTGGGAGATGATAACCTGGCTCCTCCCAGCCTGTTTACGTGAAAACCCAGTTGTACCCTACCTTGTTACTTGTACAGTCTTGCCCTGGCTTAGAGGCAGGAATGCTGTACCTACATGGTGGATAGCCCCATTTCCAGTAAATGTGCAGGACAGATTTGTCATCTCACCACAGACTCTGGTCCCAGAGGCTGCTCCCATTGAGCTCTGTCATGCTGGTCTCTTCTGACGCTTGGAGTTAGTGGGGAGGGAGAGGGAGAAGCAGATGAAAAAAATGGTTCACATTTAAAATGGATCTTGATTACTGAAAGAAGAGACACTGAAAAGTGCTTGTTTGATACACCTATGTAACACCATTGAGATAAAAATTGCAATAAAAACTCCAGCCAGCCTTCTGAAATGTATAACTGAAATGTGCCGCAAGTGTACAAGAAGCGACCTACCCTGGTGCCCTCTCTCTGGATCTTACTGTTACATATACTTTGGTGTCTAGCAAAATGAGGATGTGTTCCATGGTTTTAAATATAAGTTTAGACAGGTGCTTGATGTGCCCTGTAAGAGTACCTTTAATGAGTTATGAGGAAGTCCTTAGAGCACACCACATGTATGAGAAGCGGTGAGGAGAAGAGCTCTGAACTCCAAAACAAAGCATTCAGTTTAGTGGCAAACACTGCTCCCTTCCAAAATACTTCCCCTGTGATCCAGGGACTGTGGACAGGACCAAAAGAGGAGCTGCCTCTCTAGGAGCCAAACCCCTCCTTGAGGCAGGGTTGAGCTCAGTCTTGTAGACTTATGTGGAAGATTTATGAGAGAATTTTGGCTCACGTAGCCATCCCGAATTATCACTCAGAGAAGGCTGGCAGGTGCCTGAGGTCTGAAAGAGGCCTAATATCTTTCATTATTTTAATTACAAGACTAGATACCCCCTTTCTTATGAATCAAGGACTCTAAGAACATCCTTCCTATTGTGGAATAGCTGCCTGAGAGAGGATTCAGTTTTTCTAAATAGAACATGTGACAAGGAGAAGCGGCAGAGAAGTAAATTCACAGCAGCTTTGACCACCACACTGTGTCCAAGCTATAAAGAACTAATTTATCTGTAGAAATACTTTTGCAGGGTCTGAAAACTTATTTCCATAAAAGAGTGAATTTAGATGAAAAAAAGTCACTTGAGTAGTGTTCTTCCCAGCATCACTAAATTTGTACTGATTTGCTGTCTGAGGACACAAAAGGGGAAAGAGCTGTTCAGTCACACTTTTCAGAGCTGTTAGATGTCTCGCTAGTCATAGCGTATAATAAAAGTTGATTTACATTATAAAAAGAATTAATTGCATTACTTCCTTCTTATCAGTGATTTCCATGGCATCAGGCAGCTAAAGATGTATTCATTATATGGCAATGGTATCATAAAGTGCCCCTGTTCAGGTATCGCTTTGAGGTCTCAAAATCTATGTGACAACAGATGGCTTTCTGAACTTAGCACTCTTCACCGCTCCCACCCACTCCAGGATATTTCAAAGTCAGTTTATCCTTATTAAGTCCCACCACCAATTTTTCTCCTACCCTAAGGAGCAATCTTTCCCTGGACCTGATCAGGCAAACCCAAGAGGCTGGGTATTCAACTGCACATTTTGCAGAAACTCAAACCCACCAATTTGTCTGAAGAAGAGTTTCCTTGTGCTGCATTCCTGTTACCCAACCACACCTCTCTGCCTTTCTGAGGAGCTTACAAAACTGGGAACCTGCTTAACAAGTTCATTTCAGCCTTTTATTACCCACAGGCAGAGGCAGTTTCCTCCTTGTACTTGCTACAGTTCAGCTCTTCCTGCCTCTCTCCTCCAGGGCTACTGCGCTCCTTGTTCTTCCCAACCCTACACACTCACTTCTTACCACACACCAAGCAAAGACCATGGCATTTTATGAGCATGTTTTGGATCACTTCCTCTATCCAGGCAACTTGCTTCACTTTTGAAGTTCTCACAAATTATTTCCCACAGATCTCATGACCTGAGCTATGAGTCACTTTTTAATTAACTTTTACAAAAATCAACATACAAGTGCTTTTTCAATGGGAAACACAACCCTAGATTCCCTACTGCAGTTTACAAGGATGGTTATTTGAGCTTTTAATTGCCTCAAATGAAACAGATCAGAAGCTACATTACTGGTTTTTTAAAACAATTGCTAGCCTTTCACTGGTGGGTTCAACTGTGTCCAGATACCAGAGTAATGCATGGAATTAGGACTGTATCAGGCCCAACCCTTCACTTGCAGTAGAATAATTGTGTTCGGTGCATTCAGGAGTCAAATCCTAAAAGTGAACTGGACAGTGCTAATAAATTGTGTAAGCAATATTGCAAAGTTAAATATTCATAATAAAGCATATCCATTTTGGAGATACAGCAAATAAAAGAACAGCTAAAGCAAATGGACACCAGAGGCCTGGCATGTTTCCCCAAAAGATTTGCATCTTCTTCCTGCCAGCTTCTCCAGGCTCACTTGAACAACAAATATTCTGTTTAATGTGAAAACAGTAAGAAAGCAAATACAAATTTGAACAAACATAGCAAATATTTGGAAAAACTCAGATTATTAACCTGATTTTTTTTGTCCTTTTAACATTAGGCCAGAGGTGTAGCAGGTAGATGATATACTGGGATGGAACCACATACCAGGAATCTTCTGCTGAAGAATGAGCAGAGTCAAGTACATAGAAAAGCTCCACACAGTCTTTGATAGTCCATGTTTGAACAATGGGATCCTCTTTAATCCAAGTCCAGCTCTTCCTTTGACTTGACAGTCAAGCTCTCCATGGGATTTTGGCACTACCTGCCCAAAAGATCAATTTCCTTACCTGCCTGTGATCTTTCACATGAAGGACTGCAACTCTGCCGATCAAAGTGGGAACTGTAGCTGTGAAAGACAACTTCCAGCCCACTAGCTGAAATCCATGGAGCTCAGCCATGCTGCCAAAGACAGAGCTAACCACTCTCCTTACTTGTGCCCCAGAACTGCAAACACTGACACACACACTAAACCCTGCAGATGAATGGCTGCATTGAGCTCACTATGGCTGTTTACACTCACAAGGTAAGTAACTTCATGGGATTTAAGCTGAAATGCAAAACTAATTTCTTACCTTGGCCTCACCACAGTAAGTTTTTCATGCAGACACAGTGTAATTTCAGAGGCAACAGTCAAGTTGTTAAAGAAATCGAGTTTTACAGCAACAGCAATCAAATAGGTCAAACCAGAAAATGTTTTCAGCTAAGTCTCTTCAAGGAAAGACCATTTACCCCAGCAGGTCAGATTGTGAGATTTGAGCATACAGGCAAACAGCATTTTGTTTACTCACTGTTTTAAGACTGCAAATACTAAGCTTTTCCCATTTAGTCTTAGAAGTGATGAAATGAAGCATTTGGTACAGATCTCAAGGATACCACAGCATCGAAGCCAAGAAAACAGTATTTTCTACCTCTGTTCAGCCGAACACTTAACAAACCTGTGTTTTAATTAAGTGCATTCACTGAAATGGTTAGAAAAAGTCACATCAGAGAGAGCCTGGCTATAACTGGATGCTACTAAGCCTATTATAACCACTTTGCAGACTTTCTGTCTCAACAGGCTCAAGATACACTGAGGGTTCCAGGAGGGCAGTCGGTGCGTTGCACTGGCTTGTCCCAGCTATGCCCTGTCCCAGTTTCATGCGTTCCATGCATTCAGCTCTGTGTTTTAGCCCACACAGGATAACCTTTCCTAGAAGCTATTTCAACTCCTCAGAGCTGAAGAGCATTTTGAGATTATGAGAAAGGCCCTTCTTAGGCAAAGGGCTGCAGTAATTGCAAGTTGTTCGTTTATACTGTGGAGATATTATCCCTCTCTCAAGAGTTGAAAATATTCACAAACTGGTTGGGTGCAATTGTATCTGCTTGAGTATTTGCTCAGTTACATTGTCCAAAATCCTTAACTCCTTGTTCCTACTCAAACTCCCCTCATGATATTCCTTACTACCCTTTCCCTAGTCCAACCCTGGTTTGCTGGGTTCTCTCTCTCTGGTTGCAGTGTGCCAGGGTTATGGTGCAGGCAAGAATTTCATAGATGGGTGCTTCCCACCAGTCTGATCTACACCTACAACAACTACTGTGGGAGCAGCACAGGGCGATCACACTGCCCAGTCACTGCATCACACTTGATCTCATTCATTCTTTTAGAGATCTGTCTCCAAACAAACCCAATCCAAGAATTTCAGTGTACAAGACCCCAGAGATAATTCTTTAAGTTTTGAATTTTTCTGCCCAGTTCCCAAGTTAGAAACTTCTTTAAGGAAATTTACATCTAAACACAGTTCTTGTAACAGATAAATAAATATGCTGATGCAATGCTCTAATTACTATCAAAATATAACTCTACATGCCAAATCAATGCAAAACCTAAAATATGCTGCATAATAGAGATAAGCAATGATATTAGTAGAAGTCAGCTTTCTTCTTAGACTTCAGAATTCGCCTTTCTAAAACATAGAGAACTCATCCTTCTTTTGATGTGATAATTTACTGTGTGATTTGTTCAATAGTAATACATTTAGAAAAAATAAGATATAGAATATTAGAAAAATACTGAAGGAGCAAACAAGCTAATGCAGTGGTTATGAATAAGAATAGCTGGGTTGAGTAGCATTACTTTGCTGCAGTGATCAAGTCAATTGTATGCCTGAAAAGCTGCACTTCAGAGATGACAGTTGAAGACTGCTTTCAGAAAAATTAACATGGAAGACTGGAGCTAAACAGGATTGATTTTAATACATGTATGAAATTACTTGATCTAGGTTTGTATTCAGTGATAATTTGTAAGCTAATGTAATACTCTAAACTCCTTTAGATTCCATTTCAAATAAACCACAAAGAAATATCTTGGGTTTTTTTTTTTTGATGGAGGTGTTAAGATTGGATAATATTTCCAAGTTATGACGTGAAATTCCCCAGCATACAGCAGCCAGCTCTGCAGTTACCTCTGCACCACCCACAAGAGTGGATACAGAAAGTAATGACATTGGGCAGGTTTCACCTTGCACTTAGAAGTGCCAGTTTATCTGAAATATAATAGGTGAAAATATAGAACTCACATGAATGCAAGCAGGAAACAGCGAGTTGTAAAACAGCTCTGTCAAAGGGTACAGAAATCCATATGGGACAATTGCTGCTAAAGCAAAGAAAGGCTGCAAAATTTCTGTGACAAACTCAGTCTGGAATATGATCCAAATCCCTGCAAATCTAAGGGGAAAAAAAGATGAACCCGCATGTTCTTTAATTAAACATTGCCAGATGGTCTGTATATAGTGCACAGATTTGGGTCAGCCTTTGCTCTAAGTGAAATTCGTATGTGAAAAGCAGAAAATCTCCTACCTGCACACTTCTGTATTTGCATGGTAGACAAATATGGAAATGATCCTTGAAAATTACAGCCAAAACATATTTGGAAATTTTCTTATTTTACTTTTTTTTTACCCCAAAAGTTTACCCCAACAATTTGGACTCTCCAGGGGTGATGACAGCCCGTCCTGCATTACAAAACCGCAGCTCTGTAAGAGAGAAAGTCTAAGCTAATCATCCGCAACACAAGGGAGGGGAAACAAAGTTCAGGACAACTTTATTCTGCCAACTGCTGGATAGTCCAGATTTCTGAAGTGTTTACAAATCAGGAATATAGTTGATATAGGTTATCCCAGATGGCACATATCATTGAAATACTTATTTTTAAATGAAAAACTACATCCATGGGAAGTTCTTATAGTGCACAGTTCCTTGAAAGTGCTCCTTAGCTCAACTGTCTGTCACGTGTGCCAAGCACATGGCGATTAATCCACAGTCAGAGACAGTAATTGCAAGTTATGTACTTTTTGGAAGTTACTACACGGCTGCTATCTGGGCAGCTAATGCTCTCTTTTAGCAGAGAGGCCCTAAAGGTACAAGCAGTAAATTTGACATAATGTTTCTGTGGCTAAAGTCCAGATTAATAGTTTCACTACCTAAAATGAACATTTTTCCTCTAAACACCCTTCTCTGCTTCTCTGGCATTATTGTTGGCCAGAACTTTTAAAGCAGTTACTAAAACTAAGGTCCCGAGTGTCAGTATTTTGTTCCAGATCTACAAACAAAGCCAGATTGCCACACTGTTTCACTTTGCTTCTGAACACAGTTTTCTTTCCTAAGAGTAAAAACACCCATAGTGAGATTTTTACTTTCTTTAATTTAAAGATTGTATTACAGAAAAGTTTAATAAAGGAATCCTTATAAGGATTAACTCTTGACGTAATATATTGCCAAGATACAGTGTAGCTGCAAGGGCTCCAGGTGAACCTTCATATAAGTTGCTTTCTTACATACACAGTCGTTGAACAACAAAAATGGTATTCCCCATCTGTAAGAGAAGACAGTGGTATTGAAACAGTCCTTTTACCAGTGTGTTCTGGTTTTCCCAAATTAGAAACACGCCATATTAAACCTGTAAAATCCTACTATACAGAAAGGTGATAGAGATGAATTTTCTAAAGATTGCAACTGATGAAAACACTAAAATGAAAACTAGGGAGTGTTGATAATGCAAAATGGTTTCTCTTTTACTCTCAGATCAAATATACTAAGAAACATACAAATATTTTTGATAATCTAGTTCCAGATGAACTCAAAACACTGAAGTAACACATACAGGCTAAGAGAATTCAATACTGTTCCAAGGCACTTACTGAATCTCCATGACTAGATGAAAACCAGAACAAATTAGGTCTGACAATTAAACAGTATATAATATAAAAATAACCTTTTGCTTACAATTTACAAAATGTATTACAATCTTTATCTCTGCTAACCTGCAATTCTGGCTGCGTGTGTCCAGCAATTTTTGTAAAAAACCCCAGAAACTATTTTCTAAAACTTCAGGGCAAATAATTTACAAATAAGGTACACAAAAATTTAGATCATGCAGAGATTTCTTACATCTTCTGTTAATATTTTATGATTGCAACTTTATCAAATTATATACTTACTTGCCCTGTACATATACAAAATAATGCATACATGGTACTCAAACGTTAGCAAAAAGTAGTCCATAAACACAATCTGTCAAAAGTATTACTATATTAACATATGTCTACAAGCAGCGTGTAACAGGGTTAAAAGACATTAAGGCAATAATACTTGAAGTTACAAAATAAATCGTATTAATACTTTCTCCTAAGTGTAGTAAGGCAGGTAGATGGCCCCAGCAAAAAGTTAAGTTGTAATACTGGAATCCACTGTTGTGAACCACGTGTCAGGTTTTGCGTGGGATGTACGGCAAAGAGGGTACCATGGATAGTTAGATCTACACTGCTCTGTGTTAGTCGCCCCCCAGAAAAGTGGAATACTATTTTTCTAGTTCTCAGTGGCACTTGAGTTTTCCAGTATAACTTATTGATAGTATGTCCATCGGTTCTTGGATCATGTCCATTCTGAGGGTGGCTCTCTTGGTCCTCTGGGCTTTGCACAGCGGTTACCAAAACCTAAGGAAAGAAATGTATTTAATATTCTCTCCACTCAGCCAACACACGCTCACAAATGCTGGCAGCCCTCAGAAGGATCACTAAGACTTGCTCCAGCTCTTACAGAACAGGTTTATTCTCAGGGCTAGAAAGCAACTTTGTAGTATGAAGAGTTCTAAAGGCACTATGGCCACGGGAAACAGAAATATGAGGAATTTGTATATCATTATAGTTCACTGTTTAAACCTCACTGGAAAGTATTTATCAGTAAATACAGTATTACAGCCCTCGTTATCTTTTTTTTCTCCTTCTCTTTATACCAAAGCAGTTATTAGGTATTTTTTCCAAAAGTTTTCAGTGCTTTAGAGAAATTATATCCCATTTGACATATTCTGTATTTTACACACTCTGAAAAAAACAAAGTGAAGAATTACTCAATCTTTGGTTCTGAGAAGAACTCCTTCAGCAATGCTGAAAGACAAGGCAGGCTTATTTGTCTGCATTTCGGTGAGCTGGAGGGAAACAGCAGCAGCACTTATCCAAATTAGTACCATTAATGAATCGTCTGCTTAATTCATCTAGTGATTATGCTTTGAATGAATTGTAATTACCAATATCTGTTACTTCTGCAGGAAATTCTGAAATTTGACCTCTTGTATCAGTGGAACCAGAAAAAGAAATCTGAGGTAAAATGTCAGTTGGTGTTTTGTTGCTTCTTTCAGGACGATCTGGAAAACACACAGACCACAATCACTGAGTCACCACTGTGACAATGCCACTTGTAATTACAGTCCAGAAAACAACTGGCATCAAATATTATTTACAAAACTAAAGCTTTAAAAGTCAATTTCTCACTTCTTAAAAATGATACTTCAAAATTGTTTGTGAAGCAAACGTTCAATGCCAGTGACACGTTCCTGCTTGCCAAATCTGGATTACTGTTTTGTCTTACAGTTTGTATGAATATTTGAAATCCCACATAGCATCTATTTATAGCAAGAGCCCACAGTGCCATTTAATGCATCAACATAAATGCATCTGTTCATGTTTTTTTTAAGCTAAAGGTGCTTAGACATGATAGGTAAGTATATGTTGCATTACTTGTATAACCACTCTAGTAGCAAATCTGTAATATTTCTTAAACTAATTTATTTTAAAATAAACTGCCAGGTACTTAACAGGCAGCTCCAAGTGGACAGTACAAGCCCATTCAAGCAGATGCAGAAGAAACATGCAGATGCTCAGGTTACAGCTGAAGCAGGTTGCTGCAAAGTTAAATGTCAGCTGCTAGACCACACTTCCTATTGAAGCATTTCCAGAAGAACAAAAATTAAAGACTTGGATAAATATGCAACATACATAAAGATATAGTTTAAAAACAGAATGCCTTTTCAGAAAAGCCAGTGTTTTGACAAGGTACTTAGGTATCTTCGGAGCAAAAGCAAATTTTTGTTCAGTAGGAAAAATGTAATTTGGAAAAAAACAATTAGAAAAGCTTTTCCACTACTTACCAGGTAGTATAGGTGAAGTTGTTTTTAAACTCTGTTAATGAAAGATATACAAAATAATTTTATAAACCACTTGCAAAACACTAAAAGAAAACCAGAAATTTAAAATTATGAAAGCATCTCCAAAAACATACATTTGTGGAATTACCTGTTTTCCTTTACATTTTTTTGCTTGCTTCAACGCTGACAAAAAATGCTACAGTAGTCAATAAGAGATTTTACTATTAGAACCTTACTTAGCATTTAATAAAAATTTGAAAATAGGACACTACAACTTATTTGCAAAATTAGGTAGGTTAGTTCTCCTACTACATTTATAGCCCCTGAAAACTGTTATATTTTTAAGTGAGGTATTGGGGGTGCATTAGAAAAAGGCACAAACGTAAAAAGGATTTACATGTTTTTGAAGTTTTGCCATCTGTTCATGCTGGATGACTTTGAGCTAGATGACTGAAAAATGAAATCTGATGGGCAAGAAATGGTTTGTTTAAAACAAATATGGACATTAGGGAAAACCTTTATCAGGCAGTAAAACGGGTTGCCCACAGATGATATGACTTATCTGTCTCCGGAGGTTTTTAAGCCCCAACTGGATTGCTCAGCCTGGGCTGAGGCCCTGCTTCATGCAGCAGGTTAGACAAGAGACTGCAGTTCTCTTTCAGTTTGAATTGGCCTAAGATTGATTAGGGGCAGACAGCAAGCTCTGTAAAAGCAGCATATTTACACTCTTAAGGCCATAATTTAAGGTAGATTAAGGATGGCTTCTTTTAAAAGTATTGCTGAAGTTAGAAAACCAGATAATTTCCTTGGAAAGAAAACACTCTTAACGTATGAGTCCAGCAGCTCAGGCAGAGATAAAACTGGCCAGTTTTAGATGACCAACAGCTGCACCTTCTCACCTTCTCTCTGTATTTTGCTTTTTGTTGTGTCTCCCTACTGAACTAGAAATGACTGATTAGTACAGACTTGTCTGCTACACTTACTGTGGAGGCTGTTTGCTCAGGCAGATGCTGATCACGCAATATGCTCCACTCTGACTGTGCAATCACAACTGGCTTCAGCAAGGGTGTGCCTAGGAAAAATTAAAGCAAACTCAACACACTTGAGCTCTCCCCACGATCAGGCATTAGTACATAGCATTAGAAATGTGCTCTAAAGCAACATTTTTTAGATTAAATGCTTGTAAAAACATGAAAGTCTCTTTACGTGAAAAGCGTTCGAGATAAGGCAAAATGCCACAATGTAATTCAAAATACATGACTGCAGTGCTTGCAGTGTGGATGATCATTGCCTTCCTTTGGGGGTTCCTAACCAACAGGGGAATTGGCTTCTTTTTCAAGGATGTTTTAGAAACTTGGTTACATCAGCTGTGCAGTAATAGTACATGTTTTTCAGATCCATTAAGTCAATATACAAGTCAGGACAGTCGTACCTGTCCTTTACAGATATTGTACAAAACCACAAACAAAATTGAAGTGGTTTTAGTTATTCCAGTTCCAAAAACATTTCTTTTTTTAAAGGAAATAGCTTTGTTTCTTGTGTTGTCACAGAAAAAGGAGTAAGTCCATAATATTCAGAGGATGGCTTTGACTCTGAACTACCTATGCTTAGAATGCTCAAGGGACACATTTACAAAGTTTCCAACATTTTATGCTGAAAGTATCTAGATTAACTACTTGGGCCAAAAATTTTTGAGTTTCACAAAGTGACACTGAACAAAAGCCTCAGTAAGTAACTGCATCATATATTAGGTTTTCTGGAAGACATCAAGCATCAGCCCTAATTTATCACTTAATTTCAATTCATCTGTTTTGTATTCTGCCATTACTAGCTTGATGAATGAACTATGACAATAGGAGAACATCATTTGTGTCAGCTTTCTCTTTCAGTTACCCTTTTGATACAGGCAAAGACTGAACTGCATTCAACTTGAACAAACTGGGTTTGTTCACTACATGCAGTGCAGTATGATGCATCATCTTTCCTTTCCCCAAGAAAGCGGAATCAGATAAGCACAGTTCATGTGCATTCCCATTCCCTACCTGGGAGCAGTAAGAAACCAAAATAGCTGGGAAATTCCCTAACTGTACTGCATTTCCTCACTCTATCTCATTTCCATACCCTTCAGAATGAAAGCCAGGTCCGTTACTATCAGTGTCTCCAATTACTTAAATATCATATAACAGTATGTTTAGTCAAAAGATGAAAAATAATTTCACTGTGTTCAAGAGCTTGTGAAAATTAAACCTCAAAATAAGCTACTACACATGTTAGATTTCATTCCATTTTTAATTTGCTCCAACAGACTAACCAAAAGCAGGGAGTATTTGTATTGTATTTAAATACAATGCTGAAATGCTTTGCACATTTTATCTGCAGTTATCACAAAACATCAAAAACTCACTCTGTTCACTTGCTAATACAAATGATTCTGGTGTTCTTTCTGGGAGCGGGGGAGAGGATTCTTCACTAGCATCAGCATCTAAATCAAATATGACATTTAGATAAGTTAAAAAACACACTTAGATTTTCCTCCTAAACTTCTAAAAGTTGATCTTTTGATACATGAGATAATTCTAAACTTGGTATAAAATTTATAGCAAAAGAACAGTTTGCTCTAAATATTATAAAACATTTGTTTACCAAACTAACACCCTGGAGCACTTCATGCTAACAACACTAACTTCACATTAAGAGGGTAGGATCAGTTTGCGTGTTATGCAACAAACAAAAGGAAAACACATTTTCAGACTAAATAATTTGGAGGAAAAAGACCTCAACAACTCCGATGTATACTTTTTCTTCATTCTTTCAGGTCCCAGTTTTGCTTCCCAAGTCCATCTCAGGGCCCACTGGTTTCCACACCACTGATATAAACCAGTTAAATAGTCTAGTGCAAGGTTTACTAGCCAGAAGGGTAAATAGGAGCCATAGGAGATGGCTACTGTTGGTGCCAGTGCCACATCCTGTCCCCAGTCCCTCCTCTGTTCCCTCTCACCTCTCAGGGGTGTACTAACACAAGCTTTTCTGGCAGCAAAAGCCTCACTGACCTGCTAGAAAATCTGAAGTAGTAATTAAAAGTTTAAAACAATTTAAAGTAGCTGCTGCCATAGAAATGTCATCTGACAACTGTATGCACAGGATTCAAAACTATGAAGACACATTTCAGCTAATGAAGCCATGGAGCTTGACCTGCCAGCATGCCTGGCTGCTGCAGGGACAGAATTCCATCAGGTTGTACAAGCCGCTGTGTTCCAAGTGACTTTTGAGGTCTCAAGTTTACTACACAGCCTAAAAAAACCCCTTCATTAATGGAAATGACCTCTATAAAACCAGAAAATAAAGCCATCATGGATATGCACTAACTGAAAGTGAGTTTTTAGGGTTTTGTTTAGGGTGTTGTTGCTGCCCTGGAGTTGTTGCTGTTTTATTGTTTTGTCTGTTTGGTTGTTCTTTTTTTTACCTCAGGGTACAACTACTTTTCATTTCATTTGATTTAAAAAGAGGATTTAACTATGTGGTAAGATCATGCACACCAGCAGTGATGGTTAAGCAATTAGGCTGCTGGTAAATTCACAGGCAAGTTTCCCTGATGAGTGCCCATATTCCCAGCTTCAGACAGAAGACTCCTATGCAAGTATGAAATTGAGAAAGTCACTGTAAAACAGGGCTTAGAATAACTGTGCAAAGCAATATAACCCTATATTCCTGAGTCCCAGGAGGATTACAAGACCTGCAACCAGAAAATAAAATGGGAAATGTTCACTATCACAAAAAAGGGAACAGATAGACCCTAAATAACAAGCGATGAATGATATAAAAGTAACGTCAAAATTTTAATGCATTCCTGTGAAATCATCAACATACCAGCAGCACAAGGGCTGTACTGTTATTTCAGGACACTTCTGATACACAGTTACATGAAACAAACTCTAGAGTGACATTCCTCCCATTCTTTATCATTTATGGGATACCACTTATTTTATTTGCACTTTCTTATAGCATCTCTACCTAATGATATGCATGGAAAGGTAATGATTTCCAAACAGTGATAAACAATTATTGCCCTGGGAAAGACGAAAAAATTCCTGGCTAAAAGGAGTGTTGGAAAAACACTATAGCCTGTAAATCTGAAAAACAAATCAAAGAAAGACTGCTTAATAAAGTTGAAATAACTATGACATAAAGGGCTTTGTAAGCTCTGCAGAGCATTTTTTAAGTGTCACAATGTTAAAAGCATACCTGTATGTGCAAGTATTGTTCTGTCTGTAGACATAATGTAATAAAATTTATAGAAATAGACTGTTTTTAAGGCTGCAAAACATTGCTGAATACATGACTTTTGGTGAAAGTTTAGTTTACAAAGCCAGTATTTTTAATTCAGCTGGTTCTGCACCTCACATCATACACTGAGCCCCCTTTCCCCTCAAAGTCATGAAGTCTGCACACACTCCTGAGGTGAAGCCATCACTGTCAGCAGCTCCAAGCACAAGAGTCTGAGCTGAATCCAGAAGCTCATGTTGTCCTTTCAGCTCCACAGCCTTTGCACAAGCAGTTATCAAGGCCTAATCTGTTCTTCCCAGCTCTGTCCTCCATCTGATCTAAGTGTGCCAGCCTGACTGAAAATCTGCATGTTTTGGGACCCTTTTGCCTTTGACAAACCATGTCGTAGCTTGCAAACTTCCCTTTTACAAAAAAATTTTTGAAAAAGTAGTAAAAGATTAAAAACCATTAAATAATTTTCAAAGGGCTAAGAAAGCATAACTTGGATTTTTAGATGAACAGCAATATTAGCTTGTCTCCTCCAGCCATGTACAGAAAAAGAGGAAAGCATAATTAAATATTTACAATGCTATTAAAATGCAGGATCCAAACCATGAGCAAGTTCAAAGACCAGTACGGTGAATGAGGTTACATCTACGTTTTTAGGAACAGCACATCAACCAGTAAGCATGAATTTGTTCTGTATTTGGACAAGTCCATTGAAAATACTTTGACTAGTCAAACCTCCATTATTATAGACACTTTCATGAAACTGGGAGTGGAGAAAAAAAAATGTGCCAACCAATAACATAAAAACCTACCAATAAGAATACATTATAAATAAAGCATCAAATAAACACTTACAATAAAGCTTTTGAAGCAGCTAATCAAGGTCTGTAGTACTTTATAACAAAAATAGCTCACATGCAAACTGGAAGTCGGCAGGAAAAGTGTTGTGCCCTCTCTGAAGCTGCCACACTGCACTGATTAAATTCACATTTAGAAAATTGCACTGAAAAGAAATTTATTTTGTCCAACTTTACAGATGCAGGTAGGTTAAAGAGTAGCACTTCTGAACCTCAATGAAACCTACCTTTGCCATCTTCAGAAAACGTTACAGCTGTTAAGTCTTGCCTAGCAATAGACATTGGCAATACTTTCCTGGCAGAAATGTTTTCAGTACTAGTGGTAGCAGAGACTGTGGCACTTGCGGTTGACACATTAGATGCGCTTTTGCTCACGGCTCCATCAAAGTTCACCTCCGTGTCAGAATCATCTGAATGGAGAGGATTAGTAAAACAGAGGGGTGCTCGGACAGAAACAGGAGTATGATCAACATAATCACTGGAAGGATGTTCAACTGTGGTGTTTGATGCTAGAGAGAGAGTTTTAACACCGTGACACAAGGTGTCTGAAGATGTGTCTCCAGACGCTGACGTACGCAGTGCACTTTCAGGCCCATGGAGTGACCACGTGGCATGTCCCTTTTCTGTCAGAGGCAGACGGTCTGGCCTTGGTGGAGTATCAGACACCTGCAGACTTTCTGGTGAAGGTATTAAGGCTGTGTTAGACTGTGGCACATTGTATTCCACACACGAGTTTTGAGAAGCATCTACAAATGAATCCCCTGAAATCTGCTCCTGTGGCTTAAAGCTCTTATCAATTACAGAGGATGACACGGGCTTAATTTTAATTGCATGTCCCCTGTTCAACAGGGAGTTCCCATCAAAGCTTCGTGGTCCCTCCTGAAGAGGTACCTTCTTGATCTCAAAACTTAAGTTGCGCTCCAGCCTTTTCTCTGCGCGTTCATTGGGTTCATTCTTCCCTGAATGTTCTGTTGACTTATTATAATTCTCATTGAGGTCTGTTGAATGCTCTGATGAAACCATGTGCAAAACCGGCTTTGGATGGTATCTATCATTGTCCTGCCATACTGTAGTGACTGTTGGATAAGCTGAGGGGGGAGATGGTGTTAAGATTGGTGGTACTGGCAGAGGCTCTGGAGGCTGCAAGATTTCTTCTTTAGCATCTCCTTCTACAAGGCAACTGTAAAACAAACAAAACACAGTTGTCTAAGTTCTCTGTATTTTGACAAGATTTTAGGTATCCATCTCCTTCTGCAATAGTAATGCTTTCATAGCAATATCAAACTCCATACAGAGCTTCCACTGCGTACAGACAATGGTTATAGAATACGACTAATGGGGTAGGCAAGAACTAAGTCAACACTCTCAAAACATCTTTCAGAACATCACAGAGACGTGCATTCAGGTCACAGCTAATCCTCACTGATAGTTCAAAGATTGCTCACATCCTTTCCCAGAAGCATTTTTTTCAAAGATGCTGTAAGACAGGCCCTCTTGTGGCAGCATTTCACTACTTTTTTCCTTCTGAAGTAGCTCCGAGAAACTTGACATATGGAATTCAAATTTCAATAAAGCCAAGAAAAATTTCTTAGGAAAAAAAGAAATCCTTACAGTCCACTTGATACTGAATATCTTCCTTAATTTTTATTTTTTTGCATATGCCCAGGAGGATTTTATTTTTATATTGGTGTATTTAATAGTCTGTGAATAGTTGTAAGGCTAATGATGCAGACCAAGGTTAGCTGACATGAGGTGCATACAGTATAAAGACCATTCAGAGTAGAATATATGATCTATATACATACAGTGCATATCAGTGAAACCACAGCACTTACAAGCTACTTAAAAGAAGAAGCTCTTCAAGCATATGGTCTTTCTACTTTCAGATTAGATGCAGAGTAATTGACTATAAACATTTAGCATAACTGACAAAAGTTTTGTCTACAAACAGGAAATTAAGCATTTTTATAATTTCCATTCAGAGCCTTTAATAAACCAGAAGGACCTGGATGAACTTGGGAAGTGGGGCCATGGGAACCTCACAAGGTTCAACAAGGCCAAGTGCAAGGTGCTGCACCCAGGGCAGAGCAAACCCCTGGTATCAACACAGGCTGGTGGATGACAGGATTGAGAGCAGCCCTGTGGAGAAGGTCTTGGGGGTGGTGGTGGGTGAGAGGTTGGACATGAGCCACAAACGTGCACTCACAGCCCAGAGAGCTGATTGTATCCTGGGCTGCATCCCCAGCAGTGTGGGCAGCAGGTCGAGGGAGGTGATTCTGTCCCCCTACTCTGCTCTCATGAGACCCCACCTGGAGCATCACATCCAGCTTTGGGCACTCCAACATGAGAAGGACCACACAATGGCACAAGAATTTCTGCTAGTCTACAAGAGAAAGGCATCAGACCGGCTCTCATTACTTGTCTGCATGTCACATCACAAAGTCAAAGTGATACTATTTGCTCCTCTACTTCCAAACCAGGCCTAAAATGGATTCACCCAGTGCAAGTTCTTGAGACCATCATGACCTACAGAAAAACAAAACAAAATAACCCCAGGGGACTGCCTCACACTCGAGTCTTGTACAGAACTAAAAGCATATCTGACCTGGGACAGGCTACAGCACGTGTGTCATCCCTGTGACTTTACTAGCACCAAGCTACAGCAGTATGGGTTGAAAAACTAAAATCCTTACACAAGGGACTCCATACTAAAAAGAACTGTTTGGATTATCAGTTTATGAAAATCCCAACCCACAGAAGTACTGCAAGCTTCCCAGCTTCCAAATTATCTTCTAAAAGTTGCCATATCTTTGTATCTGAAAAAACCCAAATCCCTTTGCAGTTCTCCCGAGTGACCTCTCTCATTTTCTGCTTGATTCCTGCTACAAAGACTTGGGCCTCAAATTCCTTCTCTTTCTCGCCTCCCTGTGCTTGTACATCACTATTTTTATTTATGTTAAAACAGGAGGAATACAAAGCACATCAAAGCAATTTACCAAAAGTAATTTTGGAATTTTTGCCTCTAGATGTTGTTGAAAAATGAATAAGCTTGAGACTAAGTTGTTTGCTTGAATTAGTACAGATAAGTCAGGGAAGGGGGGGGTGTGTGTAAGTTGTACTCCAATTTAATACACACTAAGGACAGGAGAATTCCCTCCTCTTGGATTTCTCTCCTCAGGTCTGAATGGGGGAGGGGGACATGGAGAGAAGGAGAGAGGGCGAGTGCACTTGCACAAATGTTTACATGCCCCCTTTACCAGCAGTGATGCTGATCAGTAATCTCTACTAAATCCTCCTACTGAAAATAATGGTTTTCCCTTATTGACCTCATTTTCCTGACCCAGAGTTATACATGCAATCAGCAACACTAATTTCTTATCTGGTACAGACACACCATTAAGCATTAAATTAGCTAAAGGAGCAAATTGGCATTAAAGTAGATATGACAAGGTTACAGGCCCACAATACTAGTCAAAATTCATTAAGTTCTCCACCAATTACTGTTCAATGGAATCACTCTACTCCCTCTGATTCACCCATAAACAGAGCCCCACATGCATATGAACAGTTCCCTTAAATGTATCCATAGAGCTGATGACATGGGAAATGCTGCATAAATCAGTAACCCAGAAGTTGATTAAACAGCTTCCCTGTACACAGCTTAACAGAACTACTACAGTGTTCCCCATTACATTTAAAGTTAGATGTCATTCCTTCATTCTTATATGAGAGTTTACAGCAATCAAATGAGAAATTACTTGCCAAAATCATTCTTTGCCTTATTAATATTGAAGGATATCAAGATGCCCAAATAGCATTCTAATGCAGTTTTCTCTTTAAGTAAGGAAACAGATGCCAATAGGTAAAAATTTTTCCATTTTACTGACATTTTAATATTATTATTTCACATGTTCTGCATTGCAAATAATGCTTTTGTTTGTTTCCACACAGCAGAAATATCAGGATATGTACACATTCAGAAGGTCTCTGTTTGGCAGTAGCTTTTTCTAAAACTTGTGCCAGACAATCTTGGGCATTTTGGTCTGCTGCATAATGCTTTCTTTGGGCATGTCCTCCAACAGTTGTGCTCCTTAGACATTTCTCCCTCCAGAGGCAGAAAATTAGTTGAAGATGAACTACTAATACTGTTACAAACAACAGGAGACAGTAAAACCAGCTTGATTTAAAATACCAGGAAACTAATAGAAAGCTCATGAAAGAGGATATTGAGACAGAAAAGAGCCAGTGAACTGAAGAAAGCCAGACCAGTCAAGAAAGAGAATTAATCTCTCCTGTATTAGACCTTCAAATAAACCCTGCATTGCTTTTATATATTGCAAAAGCAAGCATTTCACATGTACATTTGTAAAATCCCACTGTGTACTAAAGAGATAGAAAGCTTTGTCATGACACAGCCTTTAAGTGTCTCTTCATTGCTACTGATTATCTTGGAATGCAACTACCTTGGCACTTTGTCATATACAACTGGATATGGAATTTCCCAAGGTGATCATGGCAGCTTTTTTGTACACTTCTATTGCCACACAGCCTGAGCAGCTGATGCAGTGCCCTGGTGCCAGAGGCTTCTGAGGTGTCAGGTAAACCATGATTTAGGTGATAACGACTTTTTAAAATTATTTGTTATAATAACAATTAAATATAATTTGTCAAAAGTACTACAATTTGTTATTAAAAAAAAAAACAAAACCCTCCCACAGCTTTCCACCAACAACCAATGAAAAAAGCCAAAACTAAAATGTAGTGATGGCAACATTATTTTTGCTTTTTCTTCAACGCATTATAAGTTTTTAGAATGTTTTAAAATTCCATTAGGAAAAGAGGTATATTATTAAAACTGGGCACCATGAGTTCAGATTTAAATGAAACTTGGCCAGCTTTCAAAAGAAAAAAAGCCTTAAGTAATCCATGGTTATTCTATGCAGCATACTGTGGGGTGTTTCAAATAAAAGAGAGTGATGCCAAGGTCATGGAATGCAGCTGCTATGATCAACCAAAAATAGATACCAAGCTCTACATCCTCATAATTAAAATAGGAAAATTAAACTAAACATAAGCAGGTTGAAGCTAGACAACCACATTATTCTACCTTAGCATTAAATCACTGCCATCCATGCGAAAGAAAAGCTGCAATTCAGTGAGTGAAGCTGTTGCAAACCTATACTATAGATAATTTATATGTAATATATATATATGTATATGTACATATATTTATATGTAAAATAAATATATATATAAAATTATAACAAATGAATAAAAAATAACCAACTGGTGAATTTATCTAGTAAAATGTACTTACCAAGGCTTTTTGTTTTTTTAATCGTGCACACAAATTACAGACAGCTAACTAAGATGGAACAGCAATCAACACATTTTATCTTAGTTTTGCAGAAGAGGCAGAGATAGTTTGCAGGGCTTGATATGAAACAGAATTACATTTAACCCTGGAAATGTGTTTACTGTCGTTAGACTGAAGTCCAAACATAATCTGATGAGAAGTTAAAGTGCTACATATTTCACCTTTTCTCCTTCAGTGTAGCTCTCCACTACACTGCATACAAAAAAGCTGTTACCTCATTTTGCTTTCTGAGAGTTTATGTCTGAGTTTCTGCTTTTATTTTGAACTGCATTTGAACTTGAAAATAAACTTTGAAAATAAAGAACTTTTTATAAGCAAGTCTGATTAAAATAAACCACCTCTTCCTCCAAATACTTTAGAATTAACTACTAAATACACAAATATTTCAAGGACTAATACTTAAGGATATTAAGATACTCTTCCTGCCTTCACCTGAAAATAGTTAAACATGTCTAACAACAAACACTTTGCATCCCCTCAAGTCCTCCAAAGAAACTTAACAATTTAAGGTGACTTTCACAAGAAGTGATTGTCAACTGCAAAGCCAAGCAATTTCTAGAATAGGGTGCACTCGAGTTGTTCTTGTTTACCTCTGTAATAATCAAGGGATAATATTAGAATTTTTTACGTTGACATCAAATGGAGAGAGACATTAGGTTAAATGGCTCATATATTGTACAGCAAATATTAATTACATTAAAGCATTACAAGGTGATAATAGATTGGAGGGCAATACAATTAAAAAACCTCTGCAAAACAAGTACAGCTAGATGCTTCATGGTGAACTAAGTAAATAAAATACCAATTTAATATCGATTTACTATCAGTACCCTAAAGATACTTGCAACTTCCAAGAAAAGAGAGACATAAAAGCAGCCAAGAAGTTACGCTTTGTAGCACTCCTTCCCCAATACACACCCAGGCCAACACAACTACTAAAAGGATTAATTATCCCTCTCTGAGTAAGCTTCCTATCTTACATGGTAAAAGTCTTTAGTGACATCTCATCCTTGCTTAGCACAGACACTTTAAGCGGAAGAGATCTGCAACTTTAAAGAAGATACAGAGACAACGTCACGATAATGTCACAATCCCATCACAAACCAAAGAAGAGACAGGAGAGAAAGCCACCTTTCCAGAAAAATTCTACCCCCTACTGAGTGGTTGGCCAGTGAAAAGGGCTGTAGGGGAGATGTCACCCTCTCATCCAGCAAACAGTCTTGGGGCTGTCAGAAAACAACTGACAGGCATCATAAGCTTTACTGCCTAAGCAAACATGGCTTGGTCTGGTAGCACTATGTCAGACAAGCACCCTGAGGTCAAGAGATATAAACCAACTCTCCTCCTGCTCAGTCAGGATCATCTCAGGCAGGTTCATCTGGAACCAAGCTGGCCCACAGTACTCTGCACTATTAGTTCACTGCAGCCCTTTTTGCTTTAGAAAACAAAGCAACTGCTAAATCTTCCCTTAAAAAAATTAAAGTTGCTTTACTAATTACACACTCTAGAGCCAACTAGAACACAGAATATAAAGAATTTAAAAGCCTTATTTCTTTTCAAAAGTAGTAGCTTTAGCAACTTGCTTGTAACCTCTTCAGAGACAGTGCACATACAACTCGAGCACGCATTTGGCTGGCAACCTCGGAATGCTTCCTTCTCCATACAGGGATTAAATTAGAATCTTTCATGGATTCTGCTCTCCCATCCTCCCCAGGAAAAGGATGTCAACCTATGCCAGAACATCCACAATACATAAAACCTGGCTCTATGTCCTGACTGAATCAGGCTGCAGATTTGTAAAGTTACCTCCCTCCTCAAGAAAAAAACATGCTATTAGTGAGTATTCTGAGCAGATGTGACTAATAGCAAATGAAGTCTGTCCTCAGAAGCATCTTCTGTGAGGGGTGTAATTAATTGTTTTTCAAAAATAGTCTCCATTTTAGAAAGACAACAGCTTTGCTAAAAGCTTACATTTATTCACCTCTAAGGAACCAATCTGCCTGCCAGTGCTGGCAGATGGTAAAGTATGCATTTATGAAAACAGGATTTTAGAGGAGAGATTAAAAGATTTTAACTTAATGCAGCAAGTAAAGAACAATGCAATACAGACAAGACAGATGTGTGCTAAAACATGAATTATGCATATATTATTATTATTACATGAATATATAAAATTATAAAAAGCAATGTGCACCTAAGATTATCCCACGGAACATCAATAAGAAAATTACCTATTGAACAAACATCATAATTCTAATTTCAGTAACTAAGTTTCAAGAAGAGTTTGGAACTCATCATGAACACAGGCTAACTGACTCCTCTGTCACCATCTTAATCTACATAATTGAATACAAATCACATTACTATCAATCAAATAAGGTAAAAAATATATTACCTACATAACACAAACTGTGTCATTTGGTTGTAAAAAGCCCAAACTCATTTTCATGTCTCTTTATTTATTTTAAAGCAATAAAACTTTCCTTATGACTAATTATTATGTAAAACTGGTTGGTGGTTTCTTACATTATTCTGCAACTTTAGGAAACCCAAGTGCTTACCTTATGCCTATTTAACTACAGGCCATGTAGCAAAGGCAAGATCACCTGCCAAGGTCCTATAAACCTTCCACAAACTAGCCAGGGGACTTGGACAATTAGTTCATGACAGTTGCTTATTTAGCTCTCTTAACTCTCAGGTTGGGTACCCATTTGAGGCTGATGGATCTGTTGGTTCAGATTTACTTTAGGCTTTTTTAAAGTTAAGTCTATGCATTTTAAGAGCTAGAAAGGATTTTCTTTTTCCTCTATGGTATGAAAAGACTGGTGAGACCAATTTTTCTTCTCAATAAGAGCAGCATTCTGTTGGCAGAGTCTCGTCAAAAGCATTATCTACTCACAGATAGTCACTACAAGATTGGGATATTCAAATACAGACTTCTCAAGGATTTTAAAGCTTATATTTAGAGTTAATTACAAGACTTCTATCTGCATTATGTACATTTCTATTTATAAATAGAAAAAAATTATCTTCTTAAGTCTTTTTAGCATCAGTAGCTTTAATCTACTTTATATTAGTGAAACATGTCAATCTTTCAGTCTTTCAGCTTAAAATAGTCATTAACATAGTTAAGTACCTGCGGGTCCGTGGAGGCTTTGGTGGAGGAGAATCCTGTTTCTCAGCATCTGAAGAACTGACAGCATTCTCTGTATTGTTTTCATCCTGATTAAAAGAAAAAGGTTTTGTTTTTTTTTACTCATGGCTGTAAAGCTGATACACACAATATTTGAACTGTAAGGTTCAAAAATCCATAATACTACTTGACAAGAATGNTCATCCTGATTAAAAGAAAAAGGTTTTGTTTTTTTTTTTACTCATGGCTATAAAGCTGATACACACAATATTTGAACTGTGAGGTTCAAAAATTCTTGTTCTTGACAAGAATATATAACAACACAATGTATTTTTGTCTATCATATAGAGATCACTTTCAAAAGTCTACTCTAAATGCAAAATATCATTCTATATCTTGTGTATCCAACTTCAGATTTTTCTGACTGAAGATTTTGTTCTGCTTGTAATTGAATAATCCACTACAGAAGATTCTCAAAAGCTGATCTTTCACGTTAGTAGTGAGCAAGCTCTGTTATACCCTCCCAATTATTCATATTGAAAGCATTTATTTTCCAGTCTAATTATTTTCACTTGTACAATCACTCCTTTGGAGATAAGGTTAATCTACATTGTAGTAAGAAAATGAGAATTTCAGCTACTATACACACTTCTATGTATATACATATAAAATATTGTTGTGGGTTAACCCTGGTAGGCAGCTAAGTCCCACAAAGCCACTCACACACCCATTTCTCCACCCTATGCCTGGAGATACAAGTGCCATAGCCAAGGACCCAAAAAAACAAAAGAAGACCTTAGTGTTATCTTAATTTAATGCTTATTTTACCTAAAGACTTTTCTTGCAGGACTTCTCTTTTAAAAAGTAATTTTAAAAAAGAACAACAAACATCCCAAATCAGTGTAATACATTTCAAAGCACAATGCTGGGTTCATGCAATAGGGTCTGCCATCTGCCCGGCTACCTGCTCAGACTGCTGACAGAGACCGACCTTCTTCAATCTTACAAAAAGAAATGGAATTCTCTGTTAATTTCTGCTTCAAATGTGATAGGTGCATTTAAATTCGGTGAGCAATTTCTGCTTTGGAAAACAAACTATAACTAAGTTATCTCAGCAGCTAACTAACCTCACTTAAATTTATTTTTAATTATTATTTTTAAGTTTTTAATTTCTATTGCTAGTCTTAAGAGTTACCATACCACTGTTGGCTACTGTGAAGAGTCTATTATCAAATTCTATTCCTCAGTGTACTAAGTGGAGCTTAACCTGCAAAGAAAAAAATTAAATCTTTTGATCTTTCTTATTGTTTTTCACCAACCACCCCCATTAACTTGCTGTCAAACACAATATTGCACAAGTACTCCAGCAGAAATACCCTATTGTTCCTTAATAAATGGATTGTGTTAGCCCTTTCAGAGAAATTGCACAGGGAGTTCATTGTCCTGCTGACCACTAGCTGTAACTATTGAGGGTTTTTTGGAGCAAGATTCAATTAGCAGATAAAGGCCACTCACACTTAAATGAACACAAGTGAAGCTCCCACTACAGTCAATGAAGGTTGATTGGTTTTCATGGAATCACAGAATGGTTTGTGTTGGGAGGGACCTTTAAAGGCCATGTAACCCAACCCCTCCCCTGCAATGAGTAGGGACATCTTCAATGAGATCAAGTTGCTCAGAGCCATGTACAACCTGACCCTGAATGTTTCCAGGGATGGGGGCATCTAAGGCCTCCCTGGGCAACTTGCTCCAGTTTCATCACCCTCATCATAAAACATTTCTTGCTTCCATTTAGCTGCTCCATTTGCTTCAGCTGCACAGCACATCAAAGTTTCATAAGGCAGAAGGGCACTAGAAAGAGTAAGACTTCACAAGAGTTCCTCCCCCTGACCATCAACTTCTCTGTCCTACAACTGATCAGAAAAGTCTCCCAGTTCAGTTCCACCAGTACAGATTTCTTATTTATGCACTCAGTTTTCTAAAGGGTATTGGCAAGGGAAAGGGTGTGCCTGTTGGCTGTGGTGCAGACTCACTTGTCCAGAAAACAAACCAGCAGCTGCATCCCTGTCCTCCTGTGTTTGTAAAGTGAAGTGTTTGTGAACAGAATGTTTCCTGAGATATGCTTTTCTCACAGGCAGAAGAAAAAGCTTGTTAAGGAAGCTAACATATGTCAAAGCTTTTTAAAACTCCACGTATACAGTAAGAAACTGTTCTAGTTGAGATAGCCAAAACTAGTTGAAGAGACACTGCCATTTTTGCCTCTGGTAATAAAAGGTATGGATACACCTTACAGAAATGCGTATAAACTCAAATGTCCAAGGCACATACTCAACCACAGAGTTTCAAAAACAATTCCTTGGAAAAAAAAACAAAACCCCCCCAAAAAAAACCACCAAAAAACCCCCAACCAACCAACCAAAAAAAAAACAAACAGAAAACCCCCACACAAAATGGTACTTTAAAATTTAACCCTAGGAAAGTCAGTGGTTACCCCAACTCTGTACACTGGGAAGGCTTCAGGCAGATAACTTTCACCTGTGCATTAGGTTAAACTCCATATCCATTCACCGTTTTAGTTACATTAAATGAGGAGCAAGAATGTTAGAGGAATTACTGTCACCAAAAAAAGAGGTACTTCACTACTCTTGTCTTAATTAGCTCAATGGATTGATGTTCCCATGAAAACTGTGTTCACTTTTAGATAAGTAGGTGAAAGATTTTTACTTCAAAGGTTGAAAATGATAAAAGTTTAAAGCAGTAACCAAATGCACTAACACACACAGGAAAGAAAAGAATACTCATACATCAGTGCTGCTGTTACTACTGGCTCTCTTCTCGTTTTTTTTCTGAAGAAATTCTGCTGGCTGAACCCTTAGAGCAAGGCTCTTACTGGTTCCCAGTTCTATGTCACAAGAAATAGGGAATACAAGGTATTTTGGGCACCCTTGAGTGATATCAACTCACAGATTTCCCTGTCGTATATCAAAAGAAGTGAACAGGCAAACAGGAAGAAAAACTAGCACAGAGCACAAAAGAGGAAGATCAACCCTAAAAGTGAATATAGGGTATCTCACTGGAATGACCACATCTGTTGAGGAGAGCAGATGGCAGTATTAAGAAAAAGCCTTCCACAGCCTTCCTAATCACAGCTTATCGACATCAGTCAACACTCTCCTGCTTCTCTAGACAGATGTTGCACTCTCAGGCAGAATACAGTTTTTAGAAGTATCAGCTTAGACAAACCAGGACAACATACATAGTTCACATATAATTTTATAAAAATGGATTAACATATGTGCAATTCAGTGAAATAAGTGTTCAGTGCAGCACTCTGCTTTCTTACAGAAGATACTTATCCTACCCTGGCAGACTTCTCACTACAACAGAAGCATTAACAATAGATGGGTAAACAAAAGAAAAGGATCTTTCCCCAACCTTTGTGTGTATATGCATCAAATGCTCAACAGTGCAAGAGTTCCAGTGTCCTCGCTGAGGGAGCAGCTACTCAGATCAATGTTCAGAGCTAAGAATTTATAGGCATTCTGTTAAATCACACATATATAGAAATGTGTGCATATCTACCTACGAAAGACTACATTAACAAATGGAAAGACCATACAGTCAAAGATTTAGAAGTGTAGATTCCGTCTAGGCTACTACAATGCAAAAGCAAATCATGTTCCTTTAGTAATGCAGAGAAACAAGCAAATCATGTTCCTTTAGTAATGCAGAGAAACAAGGAATCCTCATGGCAGATGCAGTGTCTGAATTCAATTTGCTAAGGTGACCTGAATTGTGTTATCTCCCAAGGGTGGGAGATATGGCTGAATCACCAAAGACAGCTGTCACTAACTTCAAGCAAATAGAGGATCACAGTCTTAGCCTCACAGTGCGAGATTTCACACACACTGCCTACAATTCAAAACCTTTTGCCCAGGAATTGCAATGTATAATTTCCTTTTGGAACCCACAGTGGAAATATTTCATGTCATTCAGAAGCTTTCTGTAGTGATAAAATACTGGCAAATTTACTGCAAAGGCTCCTCCAGAAATAATCCCTTAAAAGGAATTGAGGCATTCCTTTTGCTCTTATAATAAAGCAGTATGGGAATCACTTAGCATCAGTAGATAAAATGAGAAATATTTCAGGCTGAAATGATACACTCAAGAGACTCAGATTAAATAAAACATTCCAAGCACAAGCAACAAGATAAATGTCACTGAAGACATATATGATGTTTTAGAATGCTACAATGGCAAAAGGTATCTTTGCAAGCTGCAAAACAGCAAAGAGAATATGAACAGCAAGGTCTTTTCACTTACAGTTTCTAAACCACTAATGTTTCAAATGTCAACATTCCTCTTGTAGCAGCTTCCCGATTCCAGCTGATTCTTCCATGACTTCTAAAAGTGCAAATCAACCACAGCAACAGAACTCTGTTGCTTTTACAACAAGAAATGCAAGAGACACTGGAGAATACCACCAATGCCAGATTTTGGAGAAAGTGTTTATTAATACAAGCTTCTACTTGTGGATAAGGGTAAAACAAGGACTTACATTACTGTAATATGCTTGTTACTGTCAAGAGACAAAATTTAATAATAAGTATTTTTGAAGTGATAGTGAACTTGGTTGTTTGGTTTTTAATCAATTTTCCTTTTCCTACATCCAATGAGAACATCCAACTCTGTGGAATTCCATTTTATTCAGATTTTCCAAGACAGCTATGGCTCGCTTCAGATCATGAAGAAGTTTCTTGAATAACTCACAAAATATTTTACAGACACAAATCTGACTGATATCTTATCAGTGATCAAGAATAATCAGCTCACATATGTTTCAAAGCTTCCAAACACAACACTAAGTGCTATATTTTCACAGCAGCACTAACAAAACCAATGATGGCAAAAAGCACAGTTATTGACTTCAAATACATGACAATGTGATCAAGAATTTCAGTGTGAAGGGGGCTGAGTCCAAGACTCTGTTCCAATTTGTTTGGAAATTTAAGAGTACTACTAAGGGGAAGGTGGTGGAGAGTTCTAATTATCAAATTTAGCATCTTAATTATTTTCTTATTAGAGAAAAATTGCTCCTGAGTAGCAATTCTTCACCCTGAAATCTGGCTACTGTGGGGACTGTGGAAAGTACTGGTATCTGAGCAGAGCTTTTCTCATAGAATCATAGAATCAATTGGGTTGGAAAAGACCTCAGAGATCATCAAGTCCAACCCCTGGTCCATTTTATTTCATTAACATACTTAGTATTATTTTAACTACATTTGTAGTTCTATACATTACAATATGTATAACTACATGGTAAGAGTATACAATTACTATAGCATCTCATATATGCATTCTGTACATGGTTTCAAATCTTTCTATCAAATCCTAACAGAAATTCTAACCCTGTAAATCTCTTTTCAAACACTGCATGTCTTGTTGTTGACTTTTTACGTTATTGTTTCCAGCAGGGCAAAGCTGGCAAGTTCACAGGAACACACATTCAGGATTGTGTCTGAGCTACTTCCCTATGAATACTGCACTTGCTGCCAATCAGATTAACTTTTTACTGTGATGTTACTGGCAAGCCCTACTTACAAAGGCCTCGGTAATTCAATTCATTCCAAACACTGCTTGAAATGAGAACAGCAATTGGACAACAAAACCATGAAACCAAACCCTACAGAGCACTCCAGCTCTTCAGAGTATTATCAAAATAGAATAAATGAAACACTTCCTCTTCAGCCCCGTAGTATCTCCTATTTAACTAACAGTAATATATCCAAAGTAACCACATTATTTTATTTGGAATTGTTTCCACTGGACATAATTAAAATCCTTCACATGTTCAAGATTCCACAGTTACTGTACCATCTGCAGGCAGAGTAAGATCTGTGAAGGAACCTCAGAATATTACATTGTATTTAATAAAGTTATTTGAAAAATTTCTGCATCAGAATTAGCTTTTAAACTAAGATACATCCCAGAATGCTTGTTTGGTTTTTAAGAGAAAACAAACTAGAAAATTTCCAGGGAAAATCAGACATTATATAAAACAGATACTACATAACCCCCCTATAGAAAAAAAGGGAACTTTTTCAGAATAACACTGTCTCAAGTAATTCTCAAAGTTTTAAGAATCAGGTTAAAGCTATAAGAAAACATTAAATGGGATATGTGAGCTAGAAAGCTTTCTTATAACCCAAACAGAAGCTAAGCCTACACCAGTTAATTTCCCAAAGGCAAATTTCCTAACAAATGGACAATAGCAAATTAAAGTACCAAATTTTTAGATACAAAAACTTTTCACCTATGAGACCTTTTCCCATTAAGCTTTCTGCAGAAATATTCAAAGCTCCATCCAAAGAACAACCTTTGATCTTTGTCCAGTTTTTTAATGTTTGAATTCTGTAATATAATTTTGAGATAAGCAGACTTGACCTGTAGACAGTATTCCAGTTGCAAGTTACCTACACAATGACATTACGTTCCCTGCTCTTTTTAGTTTCCAAATAATGGCTAAAACTCTATTTCCTTTTCAACTTACTGATTATAAACCAAGATCATATCCAAGTAAAACTCAAAACTCTAACTGTATCACTGCCTATTCAGAGCTGGGATTTCTCCCTGTCTCACCTCCATGTACATTACCCACCCATCACCTATTTGCTCTTGTTTTATTACGCAGCCAGCAAATCTCTCAAGCTCTGCTCCAGAAAGCACTTGCCTTTGTTACAGAAACAGTATCAGCATGTTGTGCCACCACCTTACTCATGTTCTGGAATCCATAAAGAACTAATATAGTATATATAATGGGTAAATAAGAGACCTTTTGTGACTCTGTACAAGAGCACAGACACAGGCCAAATAGAAATTCAAATAACCAGAAGATACAGTAGACTGACCTACCTATTATTTTATGACCAAAACTCAAGTAACTAGAAATCACTTATGTACAGAGCTAATAAATCTGCACATTCCAAACCCTGTCATGCTCATCCCTCTGGGGTGAGGGTGGGGGGG
>VYXB01003483.1:0-14297 GCA_013397135.1 Pachyramphus minor | reverse complement strand
GGGTGGGAATCACAGCTTAATTGAACTTGTAACTAATAAAAGCAGTGTGCCCTATCAATATTTCATTTAGTCCACAGGCTTCTCGTCATGACTAAAGATTCCAGAAGTGTTGCATGAACTGAAAAGAAGGGTGTACGCCTTTTTTCCAAGAATGAAAAACATTCCAGGCTTCCTAGAAAGCACAGTATAGAACATTAAAGCCCTAAAATTAAAGCAATGTTTATTAATAAAAGCAGATTTAAAATTGCTTCCAGATATTTCACAGGGGCCTGAAGTTACTACTCATACTCCCTTTAAAGAGCTGAGGAATCTACAACAATTAGGTACTGAAGGGACAGATAGAATCACTGAATAAACAAAACATAGTCAGGGATGAAGAATGATACAGAGCTCTGGACTGTGGGAGAGAAAGAATATATCGATCTGAAAAGGCCACTTTTCATATAGTGCCCAGGAGCAGACAAGAAGACATACCTAAACATAAAATAGGGAAAAAACCTAGAGAAGACATAAAATTTAAAGCTGAAGTACAGAAAGACAGAAGAATCCTCAAATACTGGAATTACCAATGAAAACCACTATTTTTACCTCTTTTTCCCCTCCTTCATTAAAAGGATAGAGAACATGAAGCTTCCTGAAAAAGGCATTTTAAACTTATTTTTCTTTCCCCCAATCTCTTGCACTGCAAACAGTACTTCAACTTAATAGGAGAACTTAGTAAGATCATTCACTGCCAGTCCTGTTCAGCTCTGTCAAGACTGTTGGGCAAAGTCAAGGTAGAAGCAATGCCATGCAATACCCAAGTCTCAGGTGCAGAGTCTGATTAACACTTAAAATTGGGCCCAACACCACACTGGGGGGAAGGAAGAAAAAAACTTCAGTGAAGGTTTTCCCCTTCAGGGAGTTTAACCTAAACATAGATCAGACAGAATTCACCCATACACACACTGTGTGTGTTAATTTATTTTTATTTGTACACAAACATATGGATACATATATTTGTGTACAAATATATTGATACGTAGGCTGGAGTTTTACTTTTCACTTGCTTTCCATTACACTGTTTAAAAAGCAATTTGCAGAAGGTCAGGCTTTACACAAGATTTCATTTGCTGCCAATATATCAGAATTGGGCTAAATACTGACAATTAAAGCAACAGATCAGGTGACAACTGCTGTCACCTCCACAATGTAAGGGTACATTTCACATTTCAATATTGAGTTAAAAGTTCTCCATTTCATCAAGACTATAATTCTTTCCATTTCTTCCCCCAGTGCAAATGCATTTGGTACTGTAAGTGTTCCTATAATTACCTGACTCAACTTTTACAACCAAGTCCTCAGTGTAAGTTTAGACCAGCTGTCCCTGCTCAGCAAAAACCATTTGCAGTTCAAACAAGTTCTCTATGTGCCTTAACACCACTGAACACTTATCTTTGAAAACTAGACTTCACAGGAAAATCTTGATCAGAAGGTAACAGCTACAGCTGATTGAAATTCATGTGGGAAAGACACATACCACTCCATCTGCAATCTTCCAGTCTGCACAACTTTCGTATTTTTGCAGTTGCTTTTCAAATAGTTGTGCTATGGCTCGATGGACAAGTTCATACTGCTCCTACAATAGATTACCAGATAAAAATTAGTGCACAAGATCTTAACAAAGAATAATGATATATTATCACATTCATTTTAAAAGAAACTATACCTTTGTCTGCACTGCAGAATGCCTTTGCGTCCTCATTTCCTGTATTAAATTAAATACATTGAATTCTTCAGGTATTTTCTGAAATACAGAAGCAAGTCAACTAGATTAACATAACTGCTTGTCAGAAAAACAATACAAAAGCTGTTAGACATCAAAAAATAAGTCTAACTTTTGTAGTTAAAGCTAATTATTCTCTCCACACTGCAACTATTATTTTTTTTTAAAAAGCAACTCCAAATTGACATTTGATTTAGACCAGAGGGGAGCATTTCAAGTATTTTCAAAATGAAACATTCAAAATCATTAATATGATGTTTCATAATCTAAAAATCCCAGAATGAAGTTATCCCTTCATATTTGAAATATCAGGCTTTAGGAGCCACGAGATTAATCAAAGAGATTAAGAAAGTCGAATTCAACAAATCACTTCATATTGAAATATATATTTTTAAAACGGGAATTTTATAGTGACCTTTTTAGATAAAAACTCACTGTCAAAGGAAAGTAAGTTTATACTAAAGCATCAATGCAATGAAACTAAACATCCAACCTGTCAAGGGAGTTCCAGAATGCCTTAAACATTTCACTATTTTAGAACAAGTTGGAAGCTCAATCAATCACAGTTATGCAATTACAGAATGCCACAAAACTTTTAAGATTCCTTACCCCAGCTTTAAGCAAATTCCATGTATAATCTATGGCACAGATGGCTCCCGTTCTTCCACACCCTGCACTATGAACATAAACAGCTATGTGTTAGAAATTATTTTAGCTTGTTAAAAACACACTCTAAGCTTTATTTCTCTAGAGTCCACAATAAAAAAAAATTATCCAAATCCTTCAACTATCATTTTAAGCTCACTCAACCTGACACTACAGTGTGTCTTAAAAACAAACAAACAAATCAGCAATGCAAAATGCAGCATTGAAGTTTTTAATGCAAGTTTTTCATAACCATTTGGAACAGTAGTCACAAAAGATGCTTCAGTTCTGATGATTTTATTGCTCTCTTTCATCATGCTTCTCCCAGTTACCACAGCTTCAACGGTAGTTTAAAACCAGACATGTTAAATGGCAAACCAAAATATATTTAAAGACTTCTTGTATTTTTCTGATTTAGTATTACATCTGTATTTTCTGCTGTTTAGCTAAAAAACATAAATATTGAGGTTATAAAAACGGCAATCAACTATCACATTTATTTTTCCTAATAGTACGAATTACCCTATTTTACACATGAAGTTATAATTCATGCATATCTTATATATTACCTTATAATTACAGTGCTGTAAAGAGCCAAGGTAACATTTCCAACTATATTGACATTCATGAGAAACAGGACAAAGTGAAATAGGTATCAGTGCTAAGTAAGTTTTTTATGGGTTTAGACCTCAATTACTTAACAGTGACAAGTTCAAAAAGAATGCAGCTAAAGTCAGTACATTTCTATGCACTTGAGGAGAATAACTAAGCTCTAAAGAGTTTATAAGCCCCAACAACTGACATTTCCTGGCTTACAAATCTGAATTAATTTTTTTCCTGACATAATACATGAACTTCTGTTGCTTTAAAAAGCATCAAGTATCATAGGCAAGAATTTTCCAGATAAATTATCAGAAACTTGTGAATTCACCAAAATATCTTCACAGCAGTTCAGTTTCAAGTCCTTCTGTCAGCCAAATTTCAGGTCAAGGATGAAATAGTTGCTCGGAAGGAAAGGCTTCCCAACTGGAAACTACAGTCTGCCCATTAAAGATCTTTTCTTGTCATATTAGAAGACAGAGTTCTTAGTTGTGACCTGCTCCTGTAGTCTCTCCTATTGAGACTGGAGCCTTCACTTCCATATCTGATTTGCAATCATCTTCAAAGTCTATTTTGTCCTCATGAGGATTTACCTCTCAAGAACCACAAAATGGTTTCCCTTTCAAAGGCTCATTCTTTTCTGATTGATATTTAAAACTGAAATAGAAGTGAAATCTCACTGTAGCATCAGTTTTAAGAAAATGAAGGTTGTATGATTTTGAATTAGGATTCAAGGAATTAATAATTAATTCCTCAAGGAAGTTTTTTTAACTGAATTAAACATACAAATTCTGATTTAGAACCAAACTAATGCATCTCATAGCAAAAGCCTAGACTTCAAAAAACTAAAGACGTGTATAAATTTAAAAAAGAAATATATTTGATACCTGCAGTGTATGCAAATTGGTACATCTTCATGTTCCTGGTATTCTCTCATCAAGCTGATCATGTCCAGAATAGAATCAAAAGACGAAGGGACATCATGGTCAGGCCAGTTAACATAATGAAACTGATAGACACTACGAGTCTCCTAAGGGAGAGGCAGGGGGAAAGGCATTAGTGATAACACACATTTGAGTGGGTACAAAAGAAGAAGTTCGGTGAACCTTCACTTTTTGCATGATTAAGTGTGGACAAGCAAAGTCATTTACTGTATTAAAAATAGTTACAGCTTATACCACTTTGAAAAACAAAAGAGGAATTCTGAAGTAGGGCTGCTATTGCATAAGAAAATGCACTATGGGACAGTTCAGGGAAGCCCCTCTCTATTATATGGGTTAAAAGACCCACAACACAGCACCACGTTAAAAGATTCTATGTCCTTGCAGGCATAAACTTGGAAAGTGAGGAAGAAAGGGAAAGACCACATGAAAATTTCTTTTTCTAACTGTACTTTAGTAACTTACATTGGGAAAGAAATGGTGGGGGGGAGGGAGGTCTTGTTTTGTCACATTACAAAATACAGTGTGTGTGCATGTGCTCACACTCAGAGGGAAATTAGGAAAATGAGAGAAATCATTAAAACTGTATCTAAGTATGGATCACAATTGCAACAACAACAGGTACACTTTCATTCTAGTAACATGAGCTACAATAGTCCTAAAGACAGGGTAGGAGGCAGGCTTTAGAACAGCCTAGTTACTCAGCTACCTGAATCCCTGAAAATCCTCTTCCTCATCATTATCCAAAGTATCCACAGCTACCAGTAGAACCAGTAGCCAGTTCTACTGCACCTTTCCATGCTGTTGTCACACCTCTGGGTTCCAGTACACCCTTCAAAGTAATGTACTGGCGGGTGTGAATTTTCTCATCAGTGCTACAGGCTACAAGTTTCAAGACCTAAGCTACCTTCTGTTCAGTTAGTTGACAAGCATCATAGCAGCCTCTTGAGCATGGAAAGTTATCTATTTTTGATGCTTGGCATCTCCCAGACCTGTGGAAATGCCATAGGTAGTAAAAACAAGAGACAATGCAGCCTAAGAAAACCCAAATTTTAAAATCCAGATGATTATGTAAAACCAAGGTCATCAGAAAAGGAAGAGTTACAGCTTCCTATTAAGGTCCATCAAGAAATTTCACTTAATTACTTTTAAAAAGACCAGTGATTTTTCACATTACCGGAACTATCAGGAAAAACAAATCTGAATTTGTTTTTATCTGAAAATTGAAAATTAAAAAGAATCTTCATACTCCTTTTCTTATTGCCACTTTCAAGCTTAAGCACCGAAGTTCTTTCTTGAATATAATCAAGCTTCAGTCAAACTGATTTCCTCTTGACAATAAATTGAAGTATAAGGCAAATTCCAACAAGCACACAGACTTCACCCAAAAAGAAGGTAACTAGAAGAAACAGGATTGTTTTTTATAAGTTTGACTCAGTTTGTCATCATATTTTCAATTGGATTAAATAGTGAAATTCTCCTAGGGTGGCAGAAACTTTTTAGTTGTTACCATATGCTATTGAAGACTATAACATACCTTAGGAGAAGCAAGAACAAAAGACAAAGAGTTTCACTACTCTTCCTCATATACTAAGCTTATAACATCAGTTCTAAACTTTATGATTTATACACATACAGAGTCAGATCTGAAGAAGTGAAGATATTTTTATGAGTTTCCACCATTGTATCATTTTAGAGACCTTTGAGCAATCATTGAAGGCCAGAGTAGAAGTGACCACATACTTACATTTTGAAATTCAAGTAATAATGTTCTAATGAAGTAATCTGTTCTTGCTTGCTCAGCTTCCTAAATACAAGAAAACAGTAATTAATTGGAGGGGGGAGGGGAATCAATATGCAGCATACAGGACATAACTAAAAATTCAAACTTTAAACTCAGATGCCCTTTTTCAATTTATTGGGTTTGTATTTATGATTTCCTCAAGAGGGCCAATAAAAACATTACACAATAGCAACTAAGCTTGCTACACAACATGTGTGAAAGATGTTCCTTTTACTTAAAAATGCAAGTCTTGAAATGAATGTCTAGTCTGCTCCTGAAACCATCAATCAAATTTGTAAGAATATTTCTAAGTATCTCTTTTGTTTTATTTCTCTATACTTTTAATTTACAGATTGCCTTCTACAGCCATCTCTCTGTAACACTTTCACTATACAAACTTCAGCTTCTTATCACTCACTCCTTTAATTTTTTCCCTTTCCATTATTTTCAGTTAAGGGTGCATCTGAATGAATCACTAATTATCTTGGTTGTGCCCTAAAAAGCCTGTCTTCTGGACTGCCAGAGTTTTCAAATCTGCCTTTGGAATACCAAGGAAAGTTTATACTGCAGACATCAAACAATATTGTTGTACCTAAAATATCAGTAACATCAGAATTTGAAGATGCCTTTAAAAGCTTAGCATTACAGCTTCCCACAGAGAATTTAGGAGACTGTATATATGCTTTAATGCGTTTTTATCTCCTACTGAGAATTGACCATTTCCCATGAACAACTGCAACACCTTGCAGGTTTAAAGGAGATGGTTCATAGCAACACAGCCCACAGTCCCACACCTGTGGACCTACAGGTAATACATTCTCAGCTGTGGTCGAGAAATCAATTACACCATACACACAAACCTTTTCTCCAATATATAGGGAAATATATAGGTAGGTATATATATATAGGGATAAATATATAGGTATAGGGAAAAAACCAGCCAAATTTAAATCAATTTAAGGTGGGAAAAGGTTACTCAGAGTTTTTACAGACTAAGATTTGCAAGTATATATTTTCCTGACAAGATGAACTTGAAGTGTATTTAATTCTTGGTAGAATATTTCAGCTCAATAAACTGGCATGTTAGCTCTTTCTGAACACCTTAAAACACTTCAGCTGGAAAACAGCAGCAATTAATGTCCAAACCCACATAATTTATTAAAGGAGAAGTAAAAAACCAGTTTTGATATCAATCTGGAAGGGATCAATTCCGCTCTTTTAGACTATGGACAGCTAAGGCCAATGATGAACTCCAGTGTAAAAAGTTCACAGTAAGATCATTTACACTAAGGAGAGCCATGCTCATCACTGCAGTGCCACCATGTTTCACTCACACCCTAAGAGTAACTAATAGCACACAGCAGAATTGATTAAACTACCCTGTGGCAAGCTTAAAAATAAAGACACAGGGAAGTGTTTTCTTCCAACAATCTGATGGGTAAGTGAAAAAAAGCAAAACTCAAACAAAAAATTATCAAATTAATCATGCACTGCATGACTTATAAAAATATGGACAATTCAGGGACAACACTCAACTAAGGAAGTCCGTTTGTCCATTGCTAGAAGCTGACAAGTACAAGGAGAAGGATCATCTTACACATGGTTTCTCTGTTCTCTTCCCTTAGGTCATAAGGCTGTCATTGAACACAAGAGATGGGCTGAGTGGCCCTTGGTTTCACCTGGAATGTGATCACAGCCCTAAGAGCTACAAGTTGGACAAACGGGCCAGAAACACATTTAAAGCAGGAAGGAATAAAGATACATAAACAGCTGTGGACAAGGGTAAATTGGATACTATCCCACACCTAAGGAATACTGATGATTTTGATTTTTCTGGCTATGGTCCCACATGCCACATTCTCACCCATACCCTGAGAACCTCACAATTAATGAAGTCAGTTTCTGTGATTTCCTTTTGTAAATGGAAATTGCATCATGACTTCTCTTACTATCCATCTTTCTGGAATCATAGATTACTTGACAGTTCTCACTTAGGAATCCTGCAGGAAAAGACTGGGACCTCATGGTGACCCACTACTCAATTTTGTTTTGATTTTAAAAGCAACAATAGAAATTTTCATTTCTCGTGCACTTTCAGAACACACGAGTCATAACAGACAAAACAACTGCTTGAGGATTTGATTTCTTGAGTACAGTACAGACATTCAAGACTACATCATGTAAAGCTGAAGAAGTAATAACTACAAAGATCTAAGACCAAGGCACACGGGTTCCTTACTTTAAAAAAAGAAAACAAAACAATCGTGGAGGGTTCAAAAAACCCACACAGCTTAGATGTGCACGTTCCTTTGAGAATCCTTGTGTAAAATTTGATACTGAACGATCAAAAAAGCACTTCTTTTATAATACAAACCATTTGTTGAACATTTATTTTAAGGTACCAAAGCACTAAATCCTTACAAAATTAATTTATAAAGCTTTATACTTACACAAGAAACACGAAATGGTCCAAATGTCACAGCTGCTTCTCCATACAGAGGCCAGTAACGCTCACATTTTTTCTGTTAAAGCAAAGAATTCTGATTTAATTCATGCATAGCACTGAGGGATGATGATTAACAGAGGCAGAGCAGACAAAATGATAACCCCAACTGCCTTATTCTGGACTTCTTTTAAGACAGTAAAATAACATTTCTTTTGGATAACAAAAGGAAAACAAAACCAAGCCCCCAGATGACCTGTAAATACAGCCAAAAGACACTATGTAAATTAGGACATGAACTTCTCGTCTGCCTACACACATGTACAAGCTTGCATCAAACAGAGGGGAGCAATGAAAGCTTAGGTTTTTTCTGAAAGTTGGGAATTCACAATTCTGGACCACTTTTTTTTCTCCTTCTAAGATCATAAGAATAAAGCAGAGAGATTTAAAAAAAAATTGGTTTTGCAGCTGTATCAATTGACAGGAAATTCTGAAGGACTCGGGATTTTGATAGTTGGCCCACATCCCACAAAGAACAAGACACGTTTTTTCCATAGTGACATGACCAGAAAAAAACCATAACTACAGTTCTGTGTACAAACATTTCCACTGAGATGACACCTAAATAATAATGTAACACTATAAAAGGAGCAAAGAAATGCAGACTTATTAACTGTTTCCTATGGACAGAAATGTAAGCGCAGGCATTCTCATTCCATCTAACATATTATTATTACAGTTATGGATTTGCCATATGAAGCTTCACTGGTGTTGCCCCACATGAGCAGAGCTCATTCAGTTTGGGAGTTAGGATACATACCCTTCCCATTTCAAACTCTCGACAGGCCATTACAATTATCTGAAAAGAAAAAAAGATGTTCCAAGTTAGCTGGTTAACTTCAACCAACACTTCACTAACTGCTTCTATCAGGAAGATACTGAAACTCCTTAATTGGTTACTATGGAAGAGACTAATTAATGCTATTTTCCTACCTGCATATGCATGCTCTTTTACTTCTAAAAAAAGTAACAAAGTCTCATCCTTCACAACATCTACTAATACAACATATTAAGGATACTTAATTCAAATTCACTGTAATCCTGTACAAATACCTTATTTATTCAGCCTGAATGTAAACTCTAAACTTAATTATAAAAATATAGAACCATTTGCCAACTGGAAGAAACACAGTTATATTTGCTTAAAGTGACATAGGTGGCATCAAATAGGAGCAAAACTCCCCCAAAACCAGCCAAAAAATGACCAAGAATCAAAATTCTTAGGTAAAGCTAATTTTTTACTGTGAATAGCACAAGAAAAATGCACCAACAGGTAAGCTATTTGTTACAGTAAGCCATAATTTAAGTGCTTGATAAAACAAAAAAATATTTTCAGAAGTAATTTGTTGAACATACCCAATTTTAACAGTACTTAATAGTTAATTCTTGACAATAGCTGTTTAAATAACTGTAGAATATATAAACAAGTAAATAATTCAAAACTAGCATAAATAGAAAGGCAAGTGGGGTTTTTTTGCTTCACATGCTGCTTCTGTATTTAATTTTGTCAGTCCACATAAAGTCAGAGTTGTAAGATCTCCCATGGGACAGACGTAACCAAGCAAGAACTTCTTCATAAATATGAAGAATTTAACATTCATTGAGTAAAATTATTACTTTGAATGTACATTGTTAAATTGAATAAATAATATTAATTACATACAGAATGCTACTTGAAATACAAAAACCAAGATTTGGGAAGCTAAATGAGCTAAATCACTGTCAATATTTTTGGGTAATGAAAGCCAGTTCAGGCAAAAAATAGACACTTGCTGTGCTATGAAATAAGGTAACACCCAGTTTTTCAGTAGGTACTTACAGCAACGTTGTATTCCCATATCATCCTCCAGAAGTCTATGACTGTATTGGCTAAGGGTCCCTGGGTAGCAACATACGCTTTTGGCCCATGGACTCCCTGGGATTGCACAAAGGAACCATTAATGTTTATAAAGAAAATTTATCTGCACTGAATGAAAGAGGGTTTAAGTTATAATCAGGAAAATTAGAATATCCTTTTTTTTTTTAATATACAACAGGAAGGGTGAATATCAAACCTGAGTCCCAACTAAATTAGTGGGAATTTTGCAGGTGATCTCAAGGGGGCTGAAGGTTACAACAGCTACAGCACTACCAGAGTCTGTCACAGAAAACAAGTTTCTGTATCCTTTTTTTTTTTTCTGAAGATTCCCTGTAAGTCCTCATTTTCTTTCTTCAAATATTCAGTAATGAAAATTTGAAAATCTTTCTGCTAAAGAGCATCCTCTTGAACAAATTTCAAGTTCCCCCCTCCCACTAATACATTTCAAAACCACAAAGTTTTGAAATTTTATTTTATATAAATCTTGAAGAAATTAACATTCAGCTTTTCAAGCTAAACATTCAAGAAGGGATAATTACAGGAACACCAGTTTCTGAATAATAAATACTGTGTAAAAACATCAGACTAAAGTACAAAGACAGCTCAAGATATTAATACTTTGAAACAAAACTGGCTTTTAGTCAAATTCTGGCTTCTCTTTTAGAGTCTTAGACATAATTCCATTGACACACTTCTGCCATGAACAGCAAGAACTGTGTATTAATATACACAATTTGTCAAACACTTCACTTATAGTCCCTAAAACAGTCTCTTAAAATGGAGCACTTTTAACACTAATAACTGCATCTGAACACAACAGCTGCATCTGAATTTTCCTATGGTATAAATTCCAATTTGCTTGCCTGCCACTTTAAAATGAAGTATTTTATATTTTCACTTAAGAGTAATATCAAAGCTTTAAAAAATGTGTTAGAAATGGCATCATGTTTGCAAATTTATTCAAGTCATAATAAAAGAATTTCTCAGACTATAACATTAAAACTGCACTGACACAAAATAAAAGTTAAAAAAGAATTCAAGAACTGTTAAATTAGTAATACATACCTTAATAAAGTTTGCATTGATGTAGTCTGAATCTTGTGGGGGAGTTTTTAAGGTCAGTTTAACTCGGCTATGATCAACTAAAAGGAAAATGATTGTAACAGTAAATACAATATATATAGTACATTAAAGAACATTTCCCAAAGGTAATTCACATAAGCAAGTCAGTTCATTTAATTTATGAATAAACCAACTCAGGTAGAGGTAAGCAGAGTAGCTCCTACTGCTGTGTGATGCTTCTGATGCTCAAGTTCACAGGGTACCATCTCCTGGAATTCCACAAATGCATCATTACAGAGAGTCAAAAATCAATTAATCAGAAGCTATGAAAACTGTCGTTAATAGTTACACAACATTAACACAGATCATGATAGTTCAGAATTTAAGGCACACTTAAGGAAAGCAGAAAGTATAAAATGCCAGTGCAGAGTTAATGCAGCTGTCAGGTCTTAAAGTCTCTGCCAAGGAGTACTTTGTCAGGTATTACAACATGAAACTTGACTGGGGTTTATTGCTCAGGCACAGACTGACCTCTATCCCCCAAACACTGGGCTGGGCACTTTGCTGGGGCACTTCTGAACTAGAAAGCTGCAGATTCCTTCATTTAAAGGAGTTTTGACATGTCATGTTTCTGCCTCAAACGTTACTGACTGTCTCAGAGAAAGCTGCTTATAAAAACAGCAGTTCTTTGGAGACCAGAATCCTCAGCAGTCTTAAAAATAGCCCTATTACTTGTTGACAGAATAAACTAAATGTTTTAGTATTCTTTTTGGCATTGAAAAAAATCCCAAACCCTGCATCTTCAATACTTGATTGTTACTAAAAAGGGGTAGGTGGTTGGCAGGTTCGCCAGTCCTTCCAGCTCTTGTTGACAACAACACTTCCTAGCTATGACACAAAACTCATTCACACTATCTCTACAATAAAGGCTCCTTTAGTCAGAAATCCAGATAAGAAAAAAATTATCTTCCAGTGGGGGAACAGAAGTATCTGCAGAAACAGCATCTGCTCAAGCAATTTATGCTACTTTCTGCTCCCAGGGTCAATTCCTCAACCACAGAACAGCTGCTAAGCATTTGATTAGATCTCAATTTAAGAAAAAGAAACAAAGAACAAATGTATTTCAAAAGAGCAAATATGGTTATGAAAGTTTTGTTTTGTCAAAACACCACTGACAATAAAACAAGGAACCATGCCCACAAGAACTACATGGTAAGAGTAACTTCTATACAAAGAGGTCTTTCGAAAAGCTTGCAAGATGGTGAAATTTTTCTGCCAGAGTTCTCATAACATGCAAAAAAATACATGTGTTAAAATGAAAGGCTTTCTAAAAAAGCACAAGACTTTTAGATCACAGATCTGAAGACAACACACTCACACAAGGCCTAGAGAAATCCTTAAAACCCATTAACTGTATTACACTCTAGAATATCTATATGTATCTTCTATGTATCTATCTATCTATAATAGATACATAGAAGCTTAAAGCAAGAACACTCTTTAAGCATGCAGTGCTGTCAAAGCTTTATACTAAAAACTGCTTTTAAGTGGCAGAACAGACTAATTAAAGTATCAAACTAATGAGGGATCCTATTTTCCCAGCCCAATAGATCCAATATTCTACAGCAGTTTTCAAATGTCAACATTTCCAGCCTGTCTCTATGTGCCACAGTTCAGCTGCTACAGAGTTTTAGATCTGGAATAGAAATCTCCAAAAAAAATCCATTGCAGGTTTCAGCTTCAGAAGATTAAGTGCTTGGATACTGTTATGTAACTTAAAGGTTCAGTTCACAATGACTAATTGGCTCTTCAGGTTACCAGTGAACACCATGCTTCATTTAACTATCATTTAAGATGGCTTAGTAAACTGCAACAGGAACATGCAGCTTTTACTCTGAAGCCGGTGTTGAGTTAGAACTGATCTCTCTGGTAGCAGTAACAACTTCTGACAAACACAGCCACAATCTCCGATTAAGGTACAAATGTACCTTCCCTCCTGGATTTACGAGAGATAGGCAAAGTATCACTGCCNTCAGGTTTTATTTTCATGCAGATGAAAGGTATGCAGATCTACTGCTCCAGTTGCAGCCATTCACTACTGTAGTGTTACTGTCTCACCAACAGCCTGGGTGCTACCAAGATTTTGCTGTTTTGTTCATGATCTACCAAAATGCCAGGACAGAAGACAGAGTATATCCACTGCTAATAAGATGACAATAACAACTTCCTCTCTCTATTCACTCCATCTGTTAAACATTTCCTCCCAACTAAAAGAAAAACGCCAAAACAGACATGAAAACATCAATGGTATTTAATTATTTTGCTGCAGTTCAGCTCAGTGACACGCTACTCTTCAAGATGTGATATATGTTATACATACACCACCCAGCAAAATCTAAACATGTATTTCCTTCTCAGTGCAGCAGCAAGCACCATGCCCACCTTGGTAAACAATCTAGGGCCTTGGTTTTAGGCTAAAGTTTACTGCTCGAATTGTTGCGCCAAGTACTAATAAGCAGTAAAAATTTCAGCACTAGAAAAATACAGCACACAGGTATACAACAATCTTAAACACAATAATTCACTGGAGTTAATTATTGGAACACATTTTGAAAGTGAAACCTAATGATGCTTAAGACCACTTTCAACTGCAAACTTGTTGTAAACCTCCTAACAGTTCAGAGAAAGCTGAGCAGAGCAAAATATACCTGTTGCTGACCTGGGAAGCCTAGAAGCCTTTAATCTCACTGTCAGCTGTTCATAGCAAAGACATGGTAAGAGCTTCTGAAATGCACGGCCTCATGAGCTACACAAAGTGAGCTTGTAAAAGACAGTATCTTGTGATTTCACATCACTGATCCCCTATGCCCACAGATTGGTGGGTTTAAAATTTAAATTCTGTTCTGACTCCTGTTTTCTACGTCCACACTTAAACAGAATTTTAGTTAGGCTCTAGCAAAATAGAAACCAAAGTTAATCCAGTATCAAAACTTCTCCAACACCATTTGCAGGATACAAACAAGCAAAAAGAGATGTATTTTACTTCAAGCTAGTTGCCTTAAGGGTCTGTAAAATTTCATCTGGAGTTAATGCTGACATTTGTTTTCTGCCATGAATAAAATGCTTCTAGGTAAAAAAAA
>VYXB01003482.1:54040-69152 GCA_013397135.1 Pachyramphus minor | reverse complement strand
TCTCTTTTAAAATTCAGATGCGTTTCACGCCATTCCATCCTCTCTATTCAACTGGCAGTTGAACAGACCTATTATAGACTCATAATTTTATGGTGTGACTCACAATTATTTTTAAAAATCATTATCCCGGTAACGTACACTATGTATTCTAGAGTTTCTGCAATTACAGAAAGCTGCTGCCACTCTGTATAAGTGTCTTTGCTTTAGTGCAGTGATCCTTAGGCTGTGAACTTCCAGCAGTCTCAGACAGGGATTCTGGCTCACAAGCTAGTAATGACTTTCAAAAATGCACCATCAATATCATTCCTTCTTTGTGATAAAGGAGAAAAATCTGTGAAAAAGGGGGAAAAGAACCTATATTTTTTCTTGTGTTCATGGCAAACAAACACTGCAGATCATAATAGTGCTGATTCAGGGGCCACTGCAAGCTGCACTAGATAAGCTGAGATTCTCTGAGGCGGTTGGTTGCCTTTCTCCATGACTCCTGCCCTCTGGCCCTTGACAACACCTGGCTCACACTGGCATTTCATTCATATCCCAGGTTTCCCATCTGCTCTTGCATGTCAGTGAAGCTTCCCAGTCCACCACAAACCCACCCTATTGTCACAGGTCCTCTCATGAGGTGCTGCCTCAGGATCTGAGAGATCTCTTAAGTTTGCCTGAGAATGAACAAAGTTTTCTGCTTCAAAGTTCATTCCTCAGTAAATTTCCTTAGGAAATGTTTAGCTACATTACACCAGGGGAATGGTTTTGACCGGCNATCTGAGAGATCTCTTAAGTTTGCTTGAGAATGACTGCCTTGAAGGGTGGAAGGATAATTCAGGAAACCCTTTCCTCTTCTCATGTATTTTTTTTTTTTCAGTTTAGGAAGCCTTTTGATTAACAGACTTTTTCTAATATATTTTACAAATCACCTGATAAATAGGGGTATTGGGGTGGGGGTGTTATTGTGTAGCAGGTTCAGGTGCCTTCTGGTTACTGACATTTCAAGGGGGTCATATTTGCACAATAAAATGCCAGTTTTAAGAGACATCCTGTCTCAAGATATTTGCATCCAGGTTTTTAGCAGTCCATAATTGGGAAGTGCTCTAAAGAGAGATTTTACCCTCAGTATAAAAGGATAAGTCCCAATCCTTCATATGTCAAAGCCTCTCAAGACAAAACAACATTCAACAAGTGATATTTCAGTAATACAACATTTTAAATTTGGACACTTGACTGTAAATTAAACTTCTGAATGTTCTTTGGTTTTTCTCACTTATTTCTGTATCTTTTTTTGATGCTGCTGTTTTCAAACACGAACGAAGTTTTCCGCTTCAAGGTTCATTCCTCAGTAAATTTCCTTAGGAAATGTTTAGCTACATTACACCAGGGGAATGGTTTTGACCGGCCAGAGAGTAGGTTCAGATTAAATATTGGGAATACAGCAGCTGTACTGTACCAGTAAACCCCTTACTGGTGACACAGTGGTTTCGGAAAGGTCTTGCCAAAAGGCATTATACACATGTGAACTACTTTTATTTGCAATTATTATATGAGTACCATCTTATTGCTCTGTGTATTTCTCTTCTGTGTGAAGTTCCATCATTTATGGAGTGCTTGGAAAGCTTCTGAGCTGTGTTTGTGGCAGGTAATGAGGAACCCAAGGGAAAACAGGCTTTGTGCAAGGGATCCACAGCTACTCTCTTCCCTCTCCAAACAAAACCAGAACATCAGCACCTACTGCTGACAGCATAACATCATTCCTTTTGAAATCGCCCTTCCATTGAACTGTCTCTTCTGTGGGAATAAATTAGCAGTGATACTCCTAATGAGAAGTGCTGCACATGGCATTGAGGTCTGAGCCTGGGCTTAAGGGCAGGAGAAACGAATTTTGATACAGACAACCTTTCTGAGCATAGTGCTGGCTGAGGTGAATTGAGATGACTAAACTGCATTTATTAGAAAGGCTGCAATATTCACGTTTTTCATATGAAAAGAAACAAAGACATTTTGGGACAGTGGAACTTTTCTTTCTGGACAGTACCTCTGTTGTGTTCAGGACAACTCACCTGCTGTTTTAGCCTGTTTTAAAGCTACTGCATGAAGCGAAGGAGTTTCTTGAGAAGCAGTGCCACGGAAGGGATTGAAATGTAAACCAGGGCTGGATTGCAGCTGGAGGTGTGTGCTGTCAGTGGTAGGAACAAAGCAGGGACAAGACAGGAAGAGCTGAATATTTAGCTATGAAATGCATTAAGTACAGCACTGTTTGCCATCTCTGCATTCCAGTCCACCTCCTCTTAGGCTTTGACTTCACGAGAAACACTTCTAGAATACTCAAAGGGCTTTATGTTGGCTACAAGGGGTATTCTGCACACATTTTTTTCTCAACACAACATGTGCCCTTTCTACATTTTTTAAAAATTCCTTTTGGAATTAGACTAAGTTTACTAAGTGACCCTGAAAAAAAAAAACCCTTGTGGTGTGAAAATGCAAGCAGTGAAAGGTGAATCAGCTTGTCACCAATCAGCCTTGCTGTGTGCACGTGGCCCAAAGAAAAGAACCTCGGGCCAAATGTTTTGCGGCAGGTTCTTAAATTTTCATATTAGATTTAGCAAGATGCTTCTGGAGCCTAAAAACCTTTTAGTATCTGGCCCCTGAATTAATAGCTTGGAAGCCTAAGCACCTTAAGAATTTCTCAGCCTTAAATATGTGCCATAGGATCGTTTGAAAATCAAATCATAGTGACCAGGCCAAAATGGAACTTCAGGGTTTAAAATGTACGTGCCTGTTTGTAAAAATGTGGATAAATCCCTGTAGTATAGAATCTCTCCCTTTCTGGGAGGCTACCAGTGTGCTCAGAGTCTATCCAGGGAAGGCACAGGGTGGTCTATCCCTCTCCTTTTCCCTAGAGCTGAGCATGCACACGCCATTGCAGCTGGGTACTGCCTCAGGTGAGGGACTCAGGAGCAGAGTCTGTGCTGCACCACACACCCCCTGCATGGATCCCAACTCCCAGCTGCTCTCAGAGCCAGGACACACACCTGGGCGGGCTGGAAGGGGGGAAGGGGTTAAAGCCAGTGCCTTTGTCATTCAGGTCAATCCTTTAATAGTCGCTTCAGGCTTCATAAATTCAAATTCCCCTTCCTGCTGGGCCAAGGGGAAAGGAGAGGGCGATACATCTTTAAGTACTGAGGATGAGATCACCTTCTTTTTATAGAAACTGAAATCATCCCAAAGCTGCACAGCAGCAGGCTGAGCACGTTTCCCGAGCTGCATAAAAACAGCTCTATCTGGGAATTTCTTTCCAAATAAAAAGGGAGCACATACCCAGCCAGGTCTTATCTTGAAATATGATTCTTGGATGCTGATTTTATTTCTTGGAGAGAACTGGGGGGGTTGACTGGTTTTATGTTATTACTTCTCCTGTTATTTAATTCTGTATTTGCAGTCATGAAAGTGAAAACCAGGTCCTTCTTCTTCCACCGGGTCTGACTGAGAAATCATTAGAACAGTTTGAATCTCATGTCAGAGAGGAAGAACTACAGATGCAGTGATAAAGCAATAAAGCCCACATAGAAAAGTATCCTGCCCCAATACTTTGCATTTTCAGACAGACACACAAGAAAAAGAATGAATATTGTTCCACATGCAAAACCGCACACAAACACACACAGACAGACATCCAGCCTGAGTTTGGCAGAGGCCAGAACTGGGATTCCTGCAGGAGGGATGACAGCATCACAGGACATGTTTGCAGACATGGCTTGCCCCCCATAAACACCCCAAGAATGTATTTATTCTAAAATTACAGTCCAGCAGGTGTGTCCATAAATCAGAGCAATGCCTGCATTTAACCACACATTGTGCAAGCTGGGTGACATCACTTTGTTCTGGTTGTTCTGTACCCTCATTGCTTACGTAAGTCACGCTACAGTCAGCCCTTCTTGTGGTTCCTAATTTTAGGAAAGCTTTAGTAGTTTCATGCAAGAGCTGCTGTGCTGGGAGGTTTGTCTTTGGTTGCTTTCATGCCCTGTGGCAGAAGAGGAAGCTCACAGAGGGTGAGCACGTTCCTTCAGTGGTGGCCAGGTGGGATCAGCAGTCACCGCCTGGTCTGTTGGAGCCTGGTGCTCCTCACACCCACTCAGAGGACAGGGTGCAACTGGGATTTGAACTCCTGGGAGTGGGGAGTGAGAAGTGCTGAAGGTCTGACAGCACTTGTGCAGTAACAGGGCAAGGAGGTAAAGCACTGCCTTGGTGCTCAGTGCCTCATATCTGGGTCCCATCTCCCAGTCACAGGATCCCTGAGCCACGGAGCAAATAGGGCAGACATTTGGGGTGACAACTATAAGGAAGTGTTTCTCTTGGGCATTATCAAACCAGGACTGTGACAACAAAAAAAACCAGAGCACAAGGATACAGCTGGGCTGCTGGATCCCTCTACAGACTGGAGGGAATCCATGCAGCTCCCTCAGGACATCCATTTCAGGCAATCCCAAACTGCTGAGAGGCCCCATGCCTGTGTCCATTCAGCTGTGTCCTGGGAGTGAGTATCCAGCGGCCCAAGCCTCGGGAATCCTGGTGTCCTGGCCCTCCTGCAGCAGGGTTGGCTCCGTACCAGCACCAAGGGCAGGGCTTCCCACAGGGAATGCAGCAGCCTGTGGGAAAGCAGGATTATACCAACCACTCTGCTAATTGGAAAGCAGTTCCAAAGCCAAGTCCTGCATGATCTATTTGGGGAAATGTAAATCAAGGAGCTGGCTCGGACAAAGGACCTCACCTGTTTTTCAAAGCCTGTGTGTGTGCACGTGCACTCCACAGTCAGTGTCACCTTGATTTACAGGTGCATGTGCTGAGATTCCCTGTGGTACAGGCAGACCTCTAAAGGGAGGTATTACAGTGTGCTGCACCCTTACAGCAATGGCACAGAGCAGAGAACCCCAGTGGTTACAACACAGTGTGGACTTCATTTCAGACACAGTGTGTTGTCCTGTAGCCGTCCCTTAGGCTTTCACTCTGATAAGCCTCTCAGAAATTCAGAAATCTCACTCCACCTTCATTAACAGCCAAAACCCAAGTACATGCCATGAAAACCATAGAGTGTATAACTACCCAATGTAACCATCCAAGAAACTTACATTAAAGATTTATAGTATTTACCAACACAGGGCTGGACCCTTAGCTCTTTGCATTGGCACAGCTCCACTGGTACACAGCCAATCTATCCCAGCTGGGAGCTCAGCCTTCAAACTTACCCCAACAAAAGCCATTATCCATTTCAAGAAGGTTTTTTGCTGCTTTGTTCTTTTTTGGTTTTTTTGGTGTCTATTATTTTATAAAGGGAAAGCCCTCATTTTATGTATTTTTGTATGAAGCAAGGCATGTATCTGATATTTTTACCTTTGATTGGTTTATTTTAGTTGCATTCTCTAACTTTGTAGTGGGAGACTGTTTTAATTGCAAACATAAACAGATACGCTCAGATTACAAAGTCTTGAATTCTATCTCATGTTTTTGTTTTTCCTTGGACCGTAAGTATGTTCATAGAAACCAAAGGGATTACAGTCAGAAAATGGAATGATTGCTGATACCTTGTTTTATCTTCAATAATCATTGCCTAGCTCTGTCTTACTCTGAGGAATTCAAACTCATTCTACCATGGAATAATCAGTATTCTTACATACATTGTTACAGTCTTTCCATAACTATCTGGTTATTTCCAAACCAATAAGCACGTTTTCATAGAACCTGTGATAAACATTCATTTGATTGTTGGAAGGCTGAGGCACAGAAAGAATCACAAACTCACCTGGAATATCCCATGCAAGAGAGCAAGTACTATATATTTTTCACCTCTGGTTGTATTTTGTGTCATTTGTACAGGTAGAAAACCCCCAGACTTCATTTATGCTGAGCCCTTCTCCAGGTGATCATATTTACTAGATAAATACCTAGTTTCTGCAACATCTAAACCAGAGATAATCCAGCAGATCAGTTCCCTACGCAATCCTAAATCAACTGAGGAACAACTAGGAACGAGCGCACTCTTGTAAATGTTTGTTTGAAAGGTTTTTGGATTTTTTCAGTGTCTTTTTTTAAAAACCAGTCATTCCACAACTTACGTTATCACTTTAAAGCAGTCCTTTAAAAGACATTGTGGCATTGCATTAAATAATTGACCTTTTTTTGCTGTCCAGCTAAAACACTGATACTTTCCTAAACTTAAACCCAGGGTCAATAAAAAGATGGTGTGTGAAGACATGAGGCATCTCACCACTCAACAAGTTTAAAAACTCTAAAACTAAAAACTCTGGCTTTTTGATAAAGGTCTATTTTGTTGCACAGAGAGGAATTAAGAAGCCCAACACGACCCCAGAGGCCAGCAAGACCGGTTTTCTGCCTTTACTGGGGTGGGCCAGTGATGGCTGAACTGCTGCAGAGCCGTGTGCTGTGATTCCTGTAAATCCATGCTTGGAGTGCAGGGGGGTGTCCTCGGGCACTCTGCACTGCTCTGGCTGCTTATCATAGAAGGATAGCAGAGCACTTCCCGCTCTGCCCGCGGGCGGGGCTTGGAATATCCTGCGGGGATGTGAGACAAGTGCTGAGCCATCCCTGGAAGGCAGCCACACCTGGGAGCTGGATACAGATAGTGCAAGAGCTGGCGTTCCAACTCCAGCCTCTCCTCCAGGAGAGCACGTTAACTGCGGTTCCCTCTGACGTATAGAACAGGAAAAGATGGGAATTACCCTTGTGAGATGCATTTAACTGGAGAACAGGTTAGGCCAACTCCTAATCTCAGTTCCAGGTGACACTGTAAATTCTGGGTTTATAAGCGGTTAATACAAGAAAACGTGCAGAGCTGTTGTCCCCTTCAGCCAAGTGAACGCTGTCCAGGCCTGGGCAGTTCTCGGCTCCACAGGTCGAGCTGCATCTTCCAGTGGGACAGGTGGCACAGCAGCTTCCAGCTGAACACAAAGTTCAGCTGAACCTGCCCAGGCAGGGCTGCCTGCAGTGCCATTGAATCTGAGCCACCTTGTTTTGAGGCATTGTTGCTGTTTCTACACATTATACACTCTAGACATAGGGAATTCTTGGAGATGGAATTCTAAACCAAATGCAGCACTTCGTGTGGAGTTACTTGACCAGTGCAGAATAAATTATGCAGCTGTTTTTATGTGTTGCTATTTTCTGTCAGCCTTCCTTAACAAGAAAACATGCACAGAGATGATAAAATGTGTTGTAGTATCTTTCAGTTGTTCAGAAATCACAAACCATCATACATCTGTCTCTCAACACAGAGGAAATGACTGTCTCCCAAACAGCCAGAATTCAGAGCTGAAGGTTTGTTTCCCTGTGACTCAAATGCTGATGTAATGAGAAATGTGTATTTTTGGAAGGATTTTTGTTTATTCATAAAAATTCATCTCACAGTCTGAAAGGAACCAATAGTAAACCATTTCTTTGATCAGGAATAACACCAAATGTGTCTCTCCATGTTTTCTCATGCTCTTATCAAACTTTCTGCTGAGTTTCACGGCTGTTTTATACAGAGCCTGCTATAAGGCATCTTAACATTTTCTACAATGCACCCCATGTTGTCTTCAGCAGAGCTTCCACTACACACAACTGTCTACCATGGAGAAGGAAATGTTCTTCTCTGGTTTTGCCTCCATTTATTTTGATTAGATTTGTTGTAATCTTGGCATCAGATCCACCTAATGGCAGCTCTTAGCATCTCTCTGATTTATTTGAGAATGGTAATGAAATACATGAGTATATTACAGCATAAAAATGAGGAAAAATAGATCTCCTGTTTGATCCCACTGAGGAACAGAACAGAAATTGCTTCATGTTTTTGCACACAGGATATTCGCTTTTGTGCAGAAAGGTTCTTGTGCCTAAGCAATGACCCAATATTTTTCAAAGAGCTGTATTAACCCAGAATCTCTTTATAATCACAAATTATTATATTTAGTTTTGAAACAAATCTTTTATACAGTTAGTAATAAATATTCCAATAAGTCGAGAGTGTCATGGCACTCCCTCAGTGCTGGACCATTGGAGCAGCAGAGGCACACCCTTCTACACCAGTATGGGTTTCAAAACAAAGTCTAATGTCTGCTTGGCTTGCTCATAAAGACGTGGTAAAAACAATTCAACAGTTATCAGACTGAGCTGTGGGCAGGGCTCCTTCTCCTCAATCCAGGTTTGACAGAAAGGTTGAGGCTTGCAGCCAGCAAGGCAGGTTTTTATGGATGAAATGTCAGGTGACATCCAAGTTAAAGACGTGACACTTTGGGATGCTTTTGTTATGACAGTTTCTTTATCTTGGCTGCTGCCACATGTGATTTGTGAATGACTTCTCACATGTAATTTCTAAAGCTTTATGCATAAGCAATAACTAGTGTGTTTAATCTCCTCAGGACAGGCACTCTCTTCCTTTCTTCGTGCATAATAATGAGACGCAGCATAATTTACTGCCTCTGGATGTTGTGTGGGGTATTGGAGCATCCAAAGCTATATATGCATGGCATTTTTCCTTTAGTTGAATTCGAGAATACTATCCTGATGGGGTCCTCACGAGTATTGCCCCTTTCTGGCTGCAAAGCCTTACAGGTGTGTTTGCCCTGCACATGGAGTGCACACAAGAGGAATGCTGGCAGCTGTCCATGACCCTCCCAAATGGAAGCACTTGTCAGAGCTAACACCCAGCCAGGCATCCATGGACAGAAACACTCACTAATTACCTCCCAAGCCTTCCCGTTTCCTTGATTGAGTCTGGAACGTAGATCCAGCCTGTGGAACCAGTGCTCTGCAGGGACTTGGTGCTTGCATTAGGGACATGAGCTCTTCCTGACAGGAAATTGCTTTGCTCCCTTAATGTTTCCACAAAGAACTAATGAGATGCAGGAAATAATTCTGTGAATTTGGCATCTGATGTTCACAAACTTCAGCAGTCTCTGTAAGCAGCTGGGACTAGGTGTAAGACTTGGCATGCACAGGAAAGCAGCTCAGGGCTTCCCTTGGCACTCCTGATGTGCAACACTGCCTGGAGAAAGGATTTTCCTCACAACCACGCTTTGGGTGCATTGGCAGAGACAGCTGTGAAGGAGGAAGAGATGTTTGCATTACAGCATTTCTTTTGGCCTTAGCAATCAAATGCAGGTTTCAAGAGTGAAAAGTTTCTGCCTAAACTCATGGCATCAAGCAATCCTCAGCGTTCTGTAAGCAATTAGATCTGTGAAATTCAAATTGATGTTCTTCAGCTCATTTATGTTTCATTTGCTAAGGGAAGTCTTTCTTCCCTGGAAAGAGGCATCACCCCTCCTGAAGCTCCCCAAGTCCCTCTTTTTCCATTGCACTGCATCAGGAAAGGAAATCCTCCAGCCTTCTGCCTGAGATAAGCACACATAAGCTCCCTAAATCTAACAGTTGGCCCTACCTTTTAATCTGATTCGGGGAGCACTTTTAATAGTTTAAAATATTTGGCTGAGGAAGGACTTCACTACATGAGTGACACCCAGAAACCGTGGATGGCCTGAGACTCTGCTGCTGCTGTGAACCATCTCCTCCAGCTCTGCCTGCACCAGTGTGAGCAGCATTCCCTAGGACAGCATGGGAGTGTGCAGCTGCCCAGGGAACAACCTGCCACTAAAGGGAAGAGCACTGCACACCTCACGCCTTCAAAGGTCTCACTCTTTCCTCCTGCCAGGCCCCAAATGCCTTACAGAGTAAACTTGCCTGCAAACAGTTAGAAAACTTTTACTTCTGACACACACAGTCCTTCTGAAGCACCATTTGGGGGATTCTTTAACTGGGCTAGAAGCCCAGTTAAGACTTGCACACATATATATTGCCTTGTACAAGAGGCAGTGTCTAAACAACATAGGAAAATACATGTATGCCCTTCAGAATTAAAACCATCATGTCCAGCCTTGGAAAGCTCTACTGTATTTCAAACAACTTCTGGTTTATGTGAACTACCAACATGCTATTACAAAAGTGGAAACCTAAACTCATTTCACTACAGTTTAGACTGCTGAACCCTTGGATAAGTCATTATCCGTATAAGACCTAGGGAGTGAGACAGAAAAGAGAAAGAAATTTAACCAAAGTTGTTAACTTGCTATTTAATCACACTGTCCTATAAGTTCCTCTGGAACATCAGCAGACAAAGGAAGGTAACAAAGATAAGCCAACCATTCATTACAGTACTCCAAGTTTCATGATTGAGGACAGCGTTTTTTAACAGTCTGGACATTAATGGAATGTGAAAACATTAAAAACCAGACATTTTGATATATCCCAAAAGCACTAGTTCCACTCCAGCTCCACCAAGCAGTTTGACTGTATCTTCAGCATACACTTGAAGATAATCTGTTTCAGAGAATCTGAGCTTAGTATTGCCCCAGCTGTAAATACCAGGCTGATAGGAAATCCTGGGATTAGCTTAGACCTGCTCGTATCATTTGCTGGGAAGAGTTGACAGGTGAGGGCAGGTCATGCAAACCTAGTTCATTTAACATTGACTGTTTCTACTGTTTTTTGAAAGCATTTTCCTTCTCTCAGTGTCCTGCTTCTGCTGAGAAATTCCAAGGGCCAGCGACTGTCCAGGAAGTGTTCCAGGAGTGACACCACATTCACATGGACGAGGAAGCCAGAGCTCCAAAACAATGGGTGTCACTGAACACTCTTGCCATTGTCATTTGTGCTGACATGCAGGGTATCAGGGGCAAAAATGCACGAGGCCTTATACTTTCTCCTCCCAGTCATAGAGCTGATGTCCTTTGTTGTCACCAATTACAACTGTGTAATGAATTCGGGTCTGTGCTGAAGATTAATTCAGGTGGTCTTCATAAAGACTGACCTAACTATTCTGCTGGGAAAAATATTAAGTTTTATAAAAGCAACCTGGACTAACAGTTATCTTTCTGCCTCAGAATAAGCCAGTCAAACTGACAGGCCACTTGTGCCACTCAGGCCAGTATAAAACTGCTTGTCTTTCACACCTTATGGATTTAGTGCCTAAGTCTGAAACTCAGGAAGTAATTGCTTGTAATTCAACTGGATGACCAAAAGTTGGGATTATTTGAAGTGACCATAAATTGTTATGAAATCATTAGATGGAGAGCTGTTTAATACACACAGCTATACTTTCTATCATTTTTTTGCAAGAAAAGCAGATCTCGTGATTTATGAAAACATTTATTGAAAGGAGTATTAATCCCTCTGAGCCCTAATAAATGCTTTACAAGCCCCTAAACAGATAAGACCATTTTCACAGCTTAAGCTTCCCCGGCTAATTGCATTTTCTCGGTTCACCACTGGTGGAAAAGGAAGATCTCATGGAGACAACTGAGTGGGTTCAATAGCTCAGTGTGCAGAAAGCCTGGTTACCTCACCTTGGTTCAGTGTGCAGAGAATTGTCATCGTGACTCATGCTCCAAACCAGCACCAACACACTGTAAGAGCTGGAGAACCATCTTCAAAATAAAATTCCTGTTTCACAGGGCTCCTTCCCCCCCAGCTCTGACCAAATGAGATATTTATGTTTCGACTCCAGAGAAAAATGCAACGTTTCATGTACTTTCATCTAAATATTAATAGTACCTTGAGCCTTCAGATCTTCTGGAAAGTAAAATTTCTTTTGCTCTCTCCTCACAGATTCTTTCTGATTTCGCCTCTTATTAAGAACATTAACTCTTGTTCATTAAAATTAATACTGAAATACTAACATAACTATACAATAGAATGTAATTAACATAGCGTTAAAACTAGTTAAATAAAATCACTCTATTACCCAAACAGTGAACTTTTCTAACATCCTTTTTGTTAGATATTTTTAAAAAAATTAAAGATTCCACCATTACTTCCATTCATACAGTTACTCATATTCAAATAGGATTTTGCCCCAGAAGGTACACACTAATTCAGGAATTAAAAACCCCATTTCCAAATTCTCACATAATTATTTAGAAATTACTGCTGAAAAGTCAGTTTATTTTTGGAAAGTTATTACGTATCTTTTCCCAAAAGAACCGAGGACTTAATCACTGCATTCTTTACAAGCTGTGCATGATGTGATCGCTCCTCTGAAGAAGCTTCTGTTATATCTGTCTTTTGGGATTTAATTTGCTCCTTAAGGCATGCTGAAACCTGTTCTGTGTGGTTGCAAACAGGTCTTGCATGAGCCCTGGGGTGGACAGCAAACACACACGTTCCCAGCAGCAGCAGCAGCAGCTCCATGTGACACAAGGTCAGCTCCCAGCACTGGCTCACCTCCCTGAACCCAGTTCTCCTCCACCAGATCTGCCACCTCAGAGGACACAGGTAATACCTGAGCACTCTTACAGAGGAGAGGGATCAGGCTGGGCTGAAAGCTTTTCATGCAGGTTCACACGTGTTTCTGCTCCTACAATGGCAGGCTGAGCATCTCTGCCTTGCTTTCAGCAAACCCCACAGCAGGGACAGGAGTGACCAGAGCGGTGCAAAGAAAAGGGGAAGGGCAAAAGAAAGCTAAACAGATAGAACACCTCTGACTTCAGAACTGCATGACCTGAGCTGTTCTGCTGTGCCTTCAGAGCTGTAACTGCAAAGGATCATTTTATCTGAAAAAAACCCCCAAACGTTGTAACATACTTTAGGTAGAACTTCCAGTAGCTGTAATTGTATGTTTAATCTTGGGAGCAAAATTGGGCCTGTGCTGAACACTAGGAAGTTGCAGAAGTAATTTTGAATTATCTTACAAGCTGGCCAATTTAACACAGTTTATAAAGGGGGGGACCCAAAACTGCCATGTGCTAAGTCAGAATGCCTTGATGCAGTTAGGGAGGCAATTAAGGAAAGATTGCAGAATCAATTTTTGCATGTAAACTGCCTGGATGGCCCACTGACCCATAGATATGCCTTCAGCAGAGCACAGCAGACTGCTGAGGATGGCAATACCCCAATTCAAGACTAAAATAGGATTAGAATCTTTAATTTGCTTAATCTCTTCAGCACAAAACTGCATTTCATGCCCTCTGTCTTTAAGCTAGATATAACATTCATTTGCCACATATAGCTGTTATTAATCTTAATTTCTTATTATCAGTAAGGAAAGACATGAAAAGGATGAGGGTACTTTGCATACTTGTAATCGGTTGAATAGAACTCGCAAAGCTTCAGACGTGTGTTCCTGCAGAAGTTTGTGCACATACAGGGCTCTGGGCACACAAAAAACACTGCTCTCTGCCAGGCCCTCGGTAGCCACACAGCTTTGGCAGGGTCAGGACTGTCAGGCACGTGTAGCACAGGACTCATCCATCACACAGACACTGAAATACATTCAGTGAACATGTATCTGCTAACGGGAAAACTCATTTTCCTTGTTAGATGTTCACATGCCATGTGCTCCTATTAACAGCACTGCAGGCTTTCACTATTAGCTGCTACTAAAATAAACACAGGAAGGAAAATACGGCCTTGAATAAATAACTTGCTTGACTTTTGTGTAGCAAAGCTGTTATTGCCTAGTGCAAAAGACACACCTCACGACATTAAGCCAGCTGGTTATACTGACAACAGGGTTCTAAGCATCCATGAAGAAGAGCTTCAGGAGCAATATGTAAAGATCAAAGCCCCCTCCCTATCAACAGCCTGGCTGGACAGCGTGGTTTGCTGTTCTAAAATGGGCCGTGGGATCTTTAAAAACCAAAATCAATTAGCATTCCAGGTTTTTAGCTGATCCTGAGGGTACTTTATCAATAGCCCCATTAAGAGGGCAAACTTTGTCTCCCTGTTTTCTGATCAAGGCTTTCTACTAGGAAGCCTGTTTGGCTAGGGGAGCCTACAGGAAAGAAAGCACCTGAGGACCTTTTCTTTGTGCTTTGGTAGGAGACAGAGAAAGTTGAAGGCAAGGCTGGGGGCTGAGTAGGGGCAGGAATAACTTTTCATTACCCCATGAGATAAATAACTCTCAAGAATGCATCTACAGGGCCAGCAAGTGACTGCAAAGCTCCATTTTCTCTGAGAAAGAGAACCATTAGTTTTAACAATGGAAGAGATGCTTCAAGTCCTGAGATTGTATGTCCCCATCTTTCATTGCTTTGTGAAAAAACTAGGTATTTTACCAGCAAAATGCCATGTTGACTTCAAATCTCTCTCCTGTGTAAAAGTCAGCATAGGGGCCTTCCACACAAAATACTCTTCTCTGTACCCACATTATGGGAAATGAGTGTCTGATTATTAGTTTATGGGTGAGAGATTGTTAGTTTATCAGTGTCAGAAGTTGTTGTGAAACGGAAATTGGAAATATGGGGTAAATACATGCTATTTTGGACAATGGCTATGCAGTATTTGAAAAGTTTTCCTTCTCGTTAAGCCATAGCAGAAAGCCCAACTCTCAAATGATGACATCTCAAGTCTTAAGTTCTCTGTCCCATTTGCTCCTTCCCACCACCACCTGCAAGGCCTGCTAAGTTTCGAACAGGGCTTCAGAGAGAACAGACTGCCTCAGCCTTTAGAGTATTTCTAGGAGCTGAGGAGAGCACAAGGCGATAGTATAAACAGTGTTGCAGCAGTCTGCAGGAGAACTGAGCAGGTGGCTGTATTGCTGTCCAGCTGTGGCTCAGAAAATCCTTCATTTCTGAGCTGGACGGGTTGCCCAGGGTGGTCGATGTCAGGGATGCAGGATGTGTTATCCCGGGATGATGGGTGATGTCAGGGATGCAGGATGGGTTGTCCAGGATGAGGGTGATGTCAGGGATCGGGATGGGCTGTCCCGGGATGACGAGTGATGTCAGGGATGCAGGATGGGTTGTCCAGGATGAGGGTGATGTCAGGGATGCAGGATGGGTTGTCCAGGATACCGGTTGATGTCAGGGATGCAGGCTGTGTTATCCCAGGATGAGGGTGATGTCAGGGATGCGGGATGGGCTGTCCCGGGATGACGGGTGATGTCAGGGATGCGGGGTGGGCTGTCCCGGGGTGAGGGGTGATGTCAGGGATGCGGGATGGGCTGTCCCGGGATGACGGGTGATGTCAGGGATGCGGGATGGGCTGTCCCGGGATGACGGCGGGTGCAGTCCCGCCCCCTGGGCGTTCCCGGGCGATTCCCGGCCGCCGTTCCCGCCCCGCGGCCGCTGTTGCAGGA